>CM070645.1:37902821-38166244 GCA_036346575.1 Dendrocalamus sinicus | reverse complement strand
TCATTGTGAAAACTAGTATAAAAGAGCAATACAAAAATAAAGGAATAATAAAGTAGCCAAGAGGAAATATATAGGAAGGCAAGTAAATAGGTAAATGAAGTAAATGTATATATGTGAATATATATATATATATATATGTAAGTAAAATAGATATATGTACACATATAAACCAGAGAATAAATAAGAATGAGTATGCATGTATATACCTGGGATACATATATATATACAGAGGTATGTATATACATATTCAAATGCAAAAGCAAAAATGAAAAAAATGCAATGCGGTGGAGCAGACCAGCCCGACCGGCCCAGCCCGACCCCCACCACCTTCCCTCAGGCGCGGCCCACCTTCCTCCTCCCCTGCCGAAGGGGCACCCCCCCATTTCACTGTTTTTCTTCCTCCACTGTCTCGCAAGTTCCAAACAGGCTGAACCCTTTGCCGGATCGACGCCGCCGGACCGAAGGACCGCGCTCGCCCGAACTCATGCTCGCAAAGTCCACCGTCCCGCCCCGTCGAAGTCGCCTCCCGCTATGCGCGCGCTCGCCGGTCGCACAGATTCCGCCCCGCGCCGTTGAAATGGCGCCCCGGCCGAATCCACGCTGCAGCCGAAATCCCTCCCTCTCGTCGGGCGTGCGGCGCAGTGCTGCAGTCCCCCAGCGCCATCACCCCCGAATCCCAGGAATCCCGCACAGAATCGCCTCCACCGCCACGACATGACCGCCGGGCGGAGCACTGGTTGCTAGCCCCGCCGCCCTCTATAAGGACCCCGAGCGCTCTTGAGTTCCCACGCTCCGTCCTCCTCTCACCAAAACCAATCGAGCCAAGAACCCGTAAGCCGCCGTCGGTCGTGCTTCTTCCCCAACCCCGACCACCGGAGCTTCCCGTTGATTCAAGCCGCGGGAACTCAATACCTCCTACCCACACCACCTCCAGAGCACCGCCGATCGACACCCGGTCTTCCCTGAGCCTCCCGACGACCCTACGACGCCGCGCCGGCGACCCTCCCGAATCTCGCCACGCTCATGGTGGGCCATCTCGGGCCTCCCGGACTCGACTCCACCACCTCCGACACCTCTCGACTTCGGCAACGTGTTTTGCCCTTCACCGCACTCCTCCGGTCACCCTCCCGTGACGACACCGCCGCCAGACCACCGCCCGAGCTTCTCGCCCGACCTCCTCCCCAAGCCTTATTCAAAAGAGCCGCCTCGCCCTCTCAGTCAGGTAAGGCCGTGTGCTCGGGTGGCTAGCGCTGTGCAAACTCTTGCGATCGGCCCGGGTTCGAATTCCTACCGCACTTTTAGTTGGAATTTCTTTTCACGTGATACGCTAGGAGTATTGGTATAAGGGGATTAACCGACCCGTATAGGATAAGCAACACTTGGAGTCTCACCTGGCTAGCGCAGCAAACTCTCTTCCCCCCCCGAAGTTCCCTGGCCGCGTTCGAGCCCCGGCTCCGCCGCGCGCCGGGTTGAATTTTTTGTTTTAATCCCCGGGCTGACAGGTGGGCCCCACTGTCGTGATCGTCAGAATCAGCTCGGCCATCGACAATTGGGCCCGCATGTCGATGGCCTCGGGTTAGAAATAAATTGATAAAGTAACCCCGGACCCACCTGTCATAGGTACAACGCAGAAAATAATAAATTACTGAAAATGAATTAAAAATAACTAGTGGGACCCACATGTCAGACTTTTCCCAATTTCTGGGATTTTTATGAACTGAGGACTTTAAATGCTTGTAACTTCTTCATCCTAACTCCAAATTAAGTGGGACAAATTTCTAAATTCATCTAAATTCGAGAACTAGCAAATGAAACCAGAACCATAATTTTTAGAGTCTATTTGAATTTCTGGTGACTTTTTGAGTGATTATTGCTTTTCTTTTATTTGGGTTTTTGCGCACGATTAAATAGCGTACGAGGTCCAAGAAGAAGAGGAGGAGGCAGCCACCTTAGGAGCTTCTGAAAATCAAGACCTCGACCCCCGTGACCAAGGCGAGTCAACACTTTTTGATCATTTTGAACCCCTGTTTTTGGCAAAGTTAATTTCTTTTAAATTATCAACATGCATGCTGATATGTTATGTGGAAAAATATGTTCATTTTCAGAAGTGGTAGTTATACACCTAATAAAATGCTTGCTAATAATAATCCGTTGAAATGTTTGGATATGTGAGCCTTGTCGCCTTAGCAAAAATATAATAATAACATTTCGAAAATAAGTCTATAATTATATGACATGCTTAGCATTGATTAGGGATTCGGGCAAGAAATTGTCCCAAGCATCACTTTTATTCATGAGGAATTGAATTGGCGGTCATGACGGGAATGACCGTATATGTTGGTATGATTACTTTATGTTCCCGAAAACCCCAACATGCTTAAACATCCGGGCGGATTGGTTCGAGGGTGTGAATGTGTGGTGCGGTGGAAGCACAAAGTGGGTTAGTGGTAGACCGCCGGATACCAATAAGGACCGAATCTTGTCATGTCAACCCGTGTACAACAAGTACAACCACAAGTCTCAGAAGTATAGCTTGGCTTAGTAGATGTGCTTGGACCGAAAGTCATCCTTCCAGAGTGGGTGTTGGAGTAGTGCAGCGGCGGTCTGTGAGACGGCTTGAATGGGACACTCGTAGGAGTGAAGTTCTGTGTGGCGGGCTAGCGGGGAGTAGCCAGCTGCTAGACGTTCAGAAGGAGGACATCCCGCACAACGTATGGGACCCACCGCAAGTGGGAACGACCCATAGGGTGAAATGATGGAAAGGGCGAGGTACTTTGAAAAGTCACTGTGATGGTCTGCTCAACCACATGACTAAGGAATTGTGTGGGGCAACGAGTTGATTGTCTCTTGTGGTGAAAGTGTACAAACTCTGCAGAGTCAAAACTATTCGAATAGCCGTGCCCACGGTCAAGGGCGGACATGGGAACTTAACCAGATATAGTTCTGTTTCAAAAACTTTGTGGGTGGGAATGGAAAAGTGGAAGAGCAGTGAAAAGCTCTGAATTGGAATTGTCCTGGGTGTCGTCCCAGTGGTAAGTTAAGCGGCTATAACGCTGAAAGAAGATATATGGTGCAGAAGCCATGTAATGGTGGATGGATTCTGTAACACTGATATACATGAGTATTTCTTTAAAAACTCTGTCATTTCTAAAAATGCTAAGTCTTAGGAAATTTTTATATAATTGTATTCAAAAGCACTCCTGCAAATAAAAGAACCCGAGCCATCCTTTGTTTAGCCATACATGTTAGATATTGCATTAGGTGTGTTGGCTCGCGGAGCACGGGGTCGGAGTGCTCACGCTCGCTTTTGCGACAAAAATTCAGATGCAGGGACACATGACCATTACGCCTATGAAGATGCTCCAGCTACGGAGGAGAAGGACACCGAAAGGAACTAAGGCGTAGGCTACGAAGTTTAAGCATAGACAAGAAGATTCGGGCTTTGTGTGCACGTATGTTACCGGTCATCCGCGACATATAATGCACACAATACCCTTCCGATCGCTTGTTCGTGGATTTTGGGCTTACTTTTGCTTTCGTTTCCGCTGTGCGTTTGTAATAATGACATTTGGCCTAAGCGGTCCTTATTGTAAAACTCTCACCCGATGTGGTGTATTTTAATTTATGTAAATTAATGAATGATTATGCGATGTATGAAATGAATCAGCAATGTTCCTGTGTGCATTATCTACTGATCCAGGGAATAATGCAATTAACACAGTAGATTCCGGATTGAATAATCTGGGTCTGACACATCTCACCCGATATCTTTGACTGTTTTGGACCTTATCTTCTCCATGAGCGTAGCCCTCGCTGTTGACTATGGTTGACTCTAAACTTCCCTGCATATCCAAAGATAAATAAATCGTTTCAGGCACAAGTTTTTCATAATTTAATCTATGTTAGCCAAAACATGCTTCGTATAACATAAATGCACTAACCAAATATATTGCAATTCAACCCTAGACCTCTTTCCCAAAATCTGACACAACCCTCAGGGTCGGTCTCACTGCCAACTAGGGGCCGGCCACACAGCACCACTTCTGGAAAAATGCAACTGTCCGATGGTGACTGGTTTGACCGGTTTCATTGAAAAACCTCTGAACAATGCAAATTGAGCAAAAATTTAAATATCAACTTCACAAACTTGCCAATAGTTCATCACACACTATCTTGAATCTTCTCAGTTTTTCCCCATTTACCGATCTAGTTTATAGAAAAACCCCATGTATCAATGCTTGGCTTCTACGACCCAAATACCGCCTAATAAGCAGTCATTTTTAATTACTAATGCTTGGAGGCGTTTCTCATTTTGTGCTTTATCTTTTGATGTTAACATGTAGCGGCATTTTGGAGCTGAAAATCACTACAAGCTACCGCCTAATAAGCAGTCATTTCTAGTTACTAATGCTTGGAGGCGTCTCTCATTTTGTCCTTTATCTTTTGATGTTAACATGTAGCGGCATTTTGGAACTGAAAATCACTACAAACTAGGCCATAAGACAGCTTGTAAAACGTGCATCTACGCACCAAATGGGTTAAGCTATAGGTCTATCAGTGCCGCCAATTTCTTTCTACCCTAGCTTGATGATATACACACGCGTGCAAGCTTTATTAGGCATTCTCACTTCAAATCTAATTTCTTTTCTTGACACCATGACGTACTTGCTGCGTCACGCATTCAGGATTTGCGTGTAGAAAAAGTTCACTGAATGGAGAGTCTCCCTTCTGCATCCAGCCAGCAGATTATGTCACAACTGTTAAGGCCTCTTTGGGACGCAGAAACGGGAAAACGCAGCAATGGAAAAAAAACCCTAAGAATAGGATAGGAATGTTTGTGCAAAATAGATTACTTGGAAAACACAGGAAAATATGAGATGAGGTGTTTTGAACACAGGAATAGGATAAACACATGAATCTTAGCTCAAATTACTGTCACCGCTAGCCAACATAGCTTGATTTGCCTCGGTGTCCGTAAAGGAAAGAAAAGAAAAAGGTCTCGGTGCATGTTTGAAATCCTATGGTTTTTCTATGGAATCAATGACAAAGGAAAATTTTCTCCATTTTTCCTATCTTCCAATCCTCCATTTCAAAGAGATGAATAGTATGAAATTCTATAGAAATTCAAAACCTCCACTTTTTCTATAAAATTCTTACAAATCGAAGAGGCCTGAAGTGATTTTAAATTAGGTGGATTGTTTTCGGCTGTGACTTATGGTTTATATCTATGACTTATGATTTTTAACCGTATAACAAATGTTTATATAAATAAACTAAATACAGATTAACTGTTTTAAAAAGATAATCCTAATAAATATTTTTAACTCCAAAATAACTCCGCTGCTGTTGGAACAGTCAAACTGGCGGTGGCTGGCGGTTGAGGTTCTTCCCGACGCGAGCTCCTCCGAGTTACCCGCAAAACGCCTGGCCCCACCTAGACTCCGCTCGTCCCTGACAGGTCGTCCCCAGTCACCACCCTACCCCACCTGTCACCCTCCAATCACATGGACGAGACGGCCATACCAATCCCCTCCCTCACAGCCGTTTCCGCTCCAGTTTGGTTCGCCTTCGCGAGTCGCCCGCGAGAGAACAGAACCCACCCTACAAAGCTCAGCTTCCCTTTCCCCGAGCACCCCCTCCGTTCCCCTTTCGCGCACGGGCGGCGCGTGCGTGTGTGCGGGAGCCTGGGCAAATGGGTGACCTGGGAGGTGGAGACTGGCGGGAGGAGGCGGCGCCGGCCGGAGGCGGGGCCGACCACCTGGTGGTCATGGTCCACGGGATCGTCGGGAGGTACGGGCTACTAAGCTTGCCGGGCTCGTGGTTAGATCTAACTAGTGTTATTTTTTTATCTCGTAATTTTGGCTGCCTAATTACTTCGAGTCGGTTCTTGATTGCTCCGTGAAAAATCCTAGTTGTAATAATACGTACAGTTTTTCGTGGGGGGACCTTTCGGTTGTTTTGACAACTCTGAGGATTTCTGATTGGTTCGATCATTATCTGAATTTAGTGTTTGTTTTTCTAATTATGTTTAGGGAAAGGTGGGGGAGCAGTAATACAGCATCGGACTATCGGAGATTAGCACAAGGGAACTGCAACTTTATATTATTATTATTTTTTTCAAAATAAAAAACGAAATAATTTGATGATTTAGTTATCCTCATATCAATCTGATTTGAGATGGAGTATCTCTCTTACACGCTACGTGATTCATACAGATTGGGCAGGTTTGGCGTTTCCAACTAAGCACGCAAAACTAGACCCATACCGATGAATTCAGAGTACCTAACTAGCTGTGTGTAACGCGGTTTTATGATTTTTTCTTCTCGATGCATTCACATATATACGTTGAGGCTACGTGTTAGCGAGCTGTTGCTACTTTGGTGGTTTTTTGAACTAGCATTTGGATTGTTTCTTCTTTCTTCCCCTGTACTCATCTGTCTCCCTTTATTTGTACAGCGCGGCAGATTGGAAGTTTGGAGCTGAGCAATTTGATAAGTTGCTCCCAGACAAAGTCATAGTTCATTGTAAGCTCTACTCACTCGCTTGTGTGTTCACCGCTTATCTTAATGGTACATTCACTGTATTAGCAAGCTTCCAGTATATTGTACATTCACTAAGACTAATATGCCATCTTAGCATATCACAAATACCAATCCTTGTTGCCTAGTGTTGATGTATTTGGATGGTTAGTGTGCCAACCTTTACTATTGAGGTGCTGGGTTCGAGCCCTACTAATTTTTTTACAAAAAAAAGCTGCTTCTTTTTGCTGCCACCACCTTTTGTTTTGTAATTTTCATTATCGTGTGCTGTTGATACAGATGATTAGCTTCTTCTAGCCAGTCGTGCACAAAAAAAAAATGAAAAAAAAAGAAAGAAATAAAGGAACTTTACCTCATCTTCCATGTGTTAGAAAATTGCAGTCTTCTTTCCTTGCAGAAATACTTCCATAGACATTGGCAATTGTTATGAACTTATGATGCAAAAGGGAGCATTATTGCAGATGAGTGTGCTGCTGTCCATATGTACGGCACACATTGAAATTAAAAATTCTATTATTCAGATAAATATGGTTTTGTTTCTCTTTGTACTTCCATTATTATATTAAAATAATAAGGAATATCTTGTTTTGCATAACATAGAAGAAACTCTTTCTAGGTTATAACCATTTCCTTTTGGTTACTTCAATGATATTATAATTCTGTAGGTAGTAACCGCAACATGCACAAGCTAACTTTAGATGGCATTGATGTGATGGGTGAACGGTTGGCACAAGAGGTTAGAGTTTTCACTGTGCATTTTGCTTATTTGCTGAGTATTTATGCCTTTTTCTGTGCTTTATGTCTTCATTCCCCAAATCAATGACAAAATCTAGCAAGGCAGGTTATTGAAGAGATCAACAGAAGACCACAGATCAAAAAGATTTCTTTTGTTGCGCATTCCGTTGGAGGATTGGTCACAAGATATGCTATTGGAAGACTTTATAAACCACCTAGACGAACATTGCAAAGTGATCCTCAACGTTTGAGTGACACCGACAGAGGTACTATACATGGGCTTGAGGGAGTGAATTTCATAACTGTTGCGTCACCACATCTTGGTTCCAGAGGAAACAAGCAGGTAGTTAGTTACTTAAATTTTATCATACGTCATTGCATTCAGAAATGGAGAAATCATATAGTATCGTTATAGATTGAAGATATGTGTGCCTGATTCCCTCAAATAAGAACTAACTTGCTTGAGTGATTTTGATAATATAATAGTTTGGCTTGAATGTTTGGTGGAAGCATTTCTGTACTTGTGCTAACATGAATGCTTCAGGCACTTGTACATTTCTTTCAAACAACCAAGTACAGACTAGTCGGTGCTTGGTAGTTTTGCTAAGTTTTGTTTCTTTGGTTGTTCTTAAGACAAGGTGATTACACTGTTTGCTTTGTTGTTCTGATGCCAAGATCAGCTACTGCTATCAGCAGGGAAAAGCTTTTTTCTAGATACTTAAGGCTTAGGTTGGTTTATGTTCAGTTGGCTAATTGGCTGGGAACTTCTTTGTTTGATCTGAAATTTGATTTTTGTTTAAACCAATATGCAGGTTCCTTTCCTCTTTGGAGTTACTGCGATAGAAAATTTTGCCTGCTGCATCATTCACTTCATATTCGGAAAAACTGGCAAGCACCTATTTCTTACTGACAATGATGATGGAAAGCCTCCATTGTTGCAACGTATGGTGGACGATCGGGGGGACCTACAGTTCATGTATGCTTTTCTTCACCAACTGCCTTTATGTGCTTGGATTGTGAAGTCTTCTTGTACTTTTCATGCTTACTGATTCCTTGCTGTAGGTCTGCTTTGCAAGCATTTAAGCGGAGAGTTGCATACTCCAATGTTGGTCATGATCGTATCCTTACATTACTCCTAAAATATGCATGTAATAATAAGTATTTTTTAAAGTTTTTTTTCCATAACTGATTGTTGATTAAGATATTGTCGGGTGGAGGACATCATCCATCAGGCGGAACTCTGAACTACCCAAGGTAACTCTCTGTCCTTTTATATGTAAATTTTGTTTGGCCTGTATTCCTGAACCTATGGCATAATCTTTTCACTTATTTTGCCATTTGTAACCTGCTTTTGATTGTATTCTTGCAGTGGGTTGATTCAACAAGCAAGATTTACCCACATGTTGTATATGAGGAACTATCCAAAGCAGAAACTCTTAATCAATGTGCTGATGTTGCCAATGTGGACAACTGCATGCTAGAAGGTTTGTATTATAGTTTTGAGTAAACGATTGATCCTTTCTAAAAATAAAAAGTAAACTATTGATCAGTTGAGTTTGTATATCACTATTTTGTGACTCTTCTTTATAGGCAAAATATGTAATGCCAGTATATTATGGGAAGCTTGTCATATTTTGGCAAATAAGCAGTGCTAGAAATCCCAGTATAACATGGGAGTATGGACACTAGCATTCTAGTGTCCTAAGCTTTCTCCCTATTTTATGTATCCTCACTATAACTTAATTGGCAGGGATGCTGAAATGTGGAATGGGAATCCCGCCTACTTTAGAAAATATGGTTTATATTTTCCTACTTATGTAATTTAAAGTATTATTTTCCATATGTATAATAGAAAGGAGTTTGTGGGGATGCTCTTTTTTATGCATGCTGTTATTTGATATTGGGAATGAACTTCCTAGTTCCTGTTGGTTTCAAGAGAAGAAATGTTCACATGTATATCCAATCCTATCCTAAATAGACCTCGAGATGAATCATTTTTTACTTTTTGTTTTTTCTATTGAGAAAATCGAAATAAACTATTGCTTCTTAGTTTGGCATAACTCATCGTAATAGCCAGGACATGGTAGCATGGCTTCAATTGTCATGTTGTAGTTGTTTAACGTGCCATGCCATGCCATGTTGCATGGGGTCCCTGCTGCCTGGGATGCTTGTGAGTTGTGACCCTACAATGTGTAGGTGTAACATAAAGTTCATAGGTATGGTTACAAACGAGACCATGTTCACGGACAGTTTTCTGACTAATCCAGATCAAGCATTACCTGTCTGTTCACTGACGTGGGTTATGGTGTTCCAATATTTTGATTCTTGCGGTTGGACTGTCATGATTTTCTAGGATTCTTCCATCATGAGTTCCCATAAATTGTCTACTGGCAATCTGTATTATAATTTGACAAGCTCTTAGTTCCTATGTCATGTGTTATGTCCTAGAAGCATAAGTGCACATGATGGGTTAACTTCTACTGAAATTTACAGAACTGCTTTTAAGAGGACTTGAGCGTGTGTCATGGGAAAAGGTGGATGTTAGCTTCCACAACAGCAAAGTAAGATCTGCCGCACATAGTTTAATTCAGGTATACCTTTGGCTCTCAAGTCCCATGCACTGATATCCAGTGATAAAAATGCAGTTTGGTGTCATAAGCTCATATTTATCACGTCAACAATTTAGTAACTTGTTAATGTTTGTCAGCATAGTGCTGAGGCTGAAGCGTTCATATGACTGAAATTTGGACAGGTAAAAGATCCCGTCATGCATAGCGAAGGTGCCGATGTCATAAAGCATATGATCGACCATTTCATTATGTAGTGGTAAACAATCCTGATATCTGGAAACAAGCTTGTTCCAGCACACGTCAGTTGCTAACCGCGGAGTCGCCGAGCCTGGTGAGCACGTTTATGGCAATCCCAGGTATAAGTGTTTGGTAGATGGCATTTGAAAAACAAAGTGTGTGATAGATCAAGTAGATATATAGAGGAGAAAAAAAATACTCGCCGCATGGCCTGTCTTTTCTTAATTGTTTGTGATTATGTTGTACGGTGTAACTGTAATATCAACCTTGTGACCTTGTCAATGTAAATGTTCAGCATTGATTTATTTAAAAATGTTGATGCGGCAGCGCACGGGCACGGATATGTATAGACGTGAAAATTGTTGGCAGGGATGCAACGGTACGGTTGAAATTTGACAAAACATGAGCATGTTTCTAACAGGACAATTTAAGATAAAGCATAGGAAACGTCGGCCTGTATAATATGATACTCCTTGCAATGCAGTCTTTCTATTAATGTGTGAAGGCAACGTTGTTGATTTACAAACAGGAACTAATAAACCTGAATTTACATACAAAAATAGACGAGTCTCATTCATGAAATCACATAGCTAGCCAGTAACATCACAAAATTCACTTTCTTTAAAAATATAATTTTAAATTAATTATTTTAATTATTTAGATTTTATGTGTAATACTGAAAGATAATCTCAATTCCAAATTCAAATTCATTTCTCAAATTCAAATTTAAATTCCAAATCCAAGTCCAAAAATCTGAACTAATTTATTCCTCGGGCCAAGCCCATTTTCATCTGGCTCAGGTTCATCTTTTTCTTCTTTTTCTTTTCATTTCCTTCTTTTTCTCTCTCCTCCTTACTTGCTTCCCGCTCACTGTTCTTCTCTATTGGCCAGCTGAACAGCAGCCACAGCCATGGCCGGGCGCCACCACCCAAGCCCATGGCCAAGCCAAGCCTCATCTCTCCTTCGTGCCAAAGCGGAAACTATTCCAATTTATGCAAGAAATCAATCCCTTCCAATTTCTTTGCAAATTAATCTTCCATTTCCAATTATATCTTAGGTTTCAAACCGATCCAAAATCGACACCAACGAATCCAGGTCAGTTCCATCTCTTCTGAGCTCTTAAATACAAATCTCGTGACCTCTCTCAACCTCTTCAAACCTTTGTCTTCAAACCTTTGTCAAACCTCCTCAAATCCAGAGCACCAACGCCACCGACAGCCCATCATTCCCAAGTATGTTCGCCATCCCGACTCGCGTTCCGAGCATTCCGGTGAAGTTCTTCTTATTCCTTTCATGTCACATCGTGTTCCCGAATATCTTGCACCCTCATGAGAAGTTAAATTGATTTTCGTGCAGCCATTTGACGAGAATCAAGTTTTTCTAGAAACCGATCTACATCGTGTTTCGTCATTGATTCATCACCTCTGGTGAGCTGAAATCCAATTCCTTTCTCCTACATAATCTCCTCCTTCCCCTCAATCTAGTCCAAGCTTCGTTTTGCATAATGCCTTGCCGAGGAGCACCGCCATCGTGTGCCATGCCCAACCAGTTGTCCTACACCATCGTCGGCCTCCCTTGGTTGTTCCTCGACGGTGACCTAACACCACCTCAAAGACGGATCCATGCGCCGAGGCTGTGCCCATGCTCGCACCAGTTTCCCTCCATCGTCACTGGAAGGCCGTAGTCACTGCGCACCCGCACCACCCACCACTTCTAGCATCCCCGCCACCGATTGCCGTTCGCTGCGCCGCCGCTGGCCATACCTTCTTTGAAGTGCCTCCGACCCATTTTGGTCTTTGGCATCACTAACTGCGCTGCCGCTCGCCAGTGCCGGCTACCGCATGAGCCCCATGTGCCTCTGCTTTGTTCTTCCCAAAGAAGCTCATCTACTCTCTACTTTTGTTTGCCTTGAGCCACTTACAATCGGGCCCCACAAGTCATAGTCCATTTAACAAAAATTATCCCCAAAAGAAGATGCTAGGGAATATTCCTTCGTTTTGTATTTTCAGCATTTTCTCCCCCATCCGATCATCCGTTCTCCGCCGTTCGAAGTCTGAATCGAATTATTCAAATTTCTAAATTCGTATAAAATCCAAATCTACCTTACAACAAATATTTTGCATTTTATTTGTTTTTATTTATTTTTGCTTTCTCGTTTTGCGCGTAGAATCCAATGTCATCGAAGAAGTTCCCAATCAGCAGCAAGAATTCTCCACTGACGTCATCGAAGGTAAGGCTTCCTTAAGCATGTGGTACGTAGTTTTATCAAAATTATTCATTGCTATGCTATATAAAATGTTAACTTCAGTCTTAAGGACGTTAGTTAATCCAACGTTGTTATACCCTTATTTGATGTTGATATCTATGTATCATTGTCACATTAGGATATCCTTTTCTCAATATTAAGATTATATTACTGTATAATTGCTTAGACTACCTAGTCGATCATTATAACCCTAAGGGTAGAAAATTTATATCATATGCCTTAACAATTTTATTCTAATAACTTTTTGGCAATAGGTATTGCTGTTGTTTATAAAATAAAAATAATAATTATGGTTTTAGACTTAGGTGGATAGTAAGATTGTGTTGGTGCGGATGGAGCACGTGATCTTGTATGGTGAATGTACTGCCCTAATCAATTAAAGACCGAAGCTAGTGATTATCCAAACTGAGCACTACCGTACAACCATAAGTCTATATGAATATGATTTAGCTAATTAATTTACAATGGCTTAGCTTAGAATCCGCCAGTGGTATGAGTAGGTGTCGGATGGAGACAGTTGTCCCACATGGTGCAAGAGGGGCTTCTGACTGGGTGGATGGAACCATTCAGAGTGAAACTTTAGCGAGCGAAGTCTAGTTAGGCTAGTGCATTGTAAATATCTTGTAATAATCACTTAGTCGCATGCCTAAGAAAGCATGCACTAGCCGATAGGACAAGTTGATTATATCTTGTGGAAGTTATATAGTCTTTGCAGAGTGTAAAATTATTTGAACAATCATGCCCACTGTCAAGGGTGGACAATGTGCACTTTCACATAGTAGACCTTTGGTTTTGGTTTCAAAATAATTTTTTTGGAAACTCGAAAGTGGTTGGAACTCTTGAGTGTGTGTTCTAGCATATAGAACTAGTGCAGGTGGATAGAACATGTAATCTTGAACCTTGGTGGTTAGAGCCTTTCTACTAGTATAGGTGATTGGAATCTTTACTAGAAAATTTATTTTAGTCCCAATTATTGCAATTACTTTAAGTTGATGTTTTGGAAATCTATAATTGTAATTGAATTAAAATACTACTTTGTGCAAAAGAACCATATTATTCTTTCTTTGTTATGCCTTGTATATAATTGTATTTTTCTCAAGACTTGCGGAGTACTCTATGTACTCACTTTGTAATCTACAAAATTATCTCAGATGTGTACAAAGGCGCTGAAGTTGACTACGACTACTTCACGTGCGGCTTCCACAAAAGCTTTCTAGAGGTCTAGATTGCGCTTCCCCAGTCAATTGACTGTGACGAAGTGATATGTCATCCTTCATAGTTTATTTTCTTTTACTTCCGTTGAGTTTGTAACTCAATGAGGTTTTATAACCTCATTTGTACTAAGTAGCCATAAAATCAGTATTCTATTATTGTAATAAATTGTTATTTGTTATGTAATCATTATTGTCTAACTATGTACACTAATTTTAATATAGGATTAGTGCAATAATACACTGGAGTTCGGATTCGAAAATCCAATCCGGACACAGCCGCTAAGTGCATTGGATAGGCAATACCTCTACGACAGGCGGGGAAATCTTGACTGACATGACACGAGACAGAGACCTGGGAAAACTTTGCCAATTTAGACCTGGAAAAGAAAGACTTTAAGACATTGCTAGTTTCAAAATTCCAATATGAACCATAACACGAGACATAGACTATCTTGGGAAACTTTACCAAATTAGACCTGGAAAAGAAAGACTTTAAGACATTGCAAGCTTGAAAATTCCAAATGAATGTAGGTAACAGCTACTTGGCTTTGCAACTCCACCTTGGTGGCACAAGCGTCTATAGCAGAAATGCAGCATTGGGTTTGGACAACAAGAGATGAGTTCAACACTTCAGCAGCCTGAATGCTGGAATCAAACATTTAATAGCCTCTCGAATCACTGGCACTAAAGTGGCATAACAAAATCAATCAGCCATTTACATAAAAACACGGTTTCTATGATAGCAGGTTACAATATGTATTTTCATTGTCGGGCTCAGGCAAGGATTGGGCAAGGCAACGTATTTACACAATGAGTGCTAATGAAAATGAGGACCCATATTATAATGCCTATTCCAGCTCGCTAAATGGAATACAGATTAACATCATGCCACTGCTACCAGGGATGGCGACAATTTTTCCAGTACGATACAACAGGGTCACTGTACGAACTGTTACAGCGAGTAACTAGAGACTCGTCTTTTGTAGAAGATGGCCAATTCCTATCTGTATACCTACCAGGACAGCAAACATCTGTGAAAAGAACTCAGTAGTACCAATGGCAACCTCAACGATGCCGTCCTGTCAAGCCACCTAGAGAAGCACTTCAGCGCCCCCAACTCCTGTGGTAGAAGTTATAATACGGCAAGGTGTGCAAAAACATGGAACATGTCAAAGAAGATCTTTGGCTAGCTTTGGTGGCACATCTACAGGATGCATGTCAGCGGATGGTGCTGGCAACAGGTGCTTGTCCTCATCATCCTCATTGCTGTCCCCAATTATAGATGAAGATATTGAATCCAAATCATCATCTGGATCACATTTTAAGAGGAACCAATTAATGCCAAATGGTTAATAACATCACTAAAAGCTAACAAATAGTATAAGACTGCATAATATTTACACATCGCTTCTTTGATTATGGACCTAAAAAACTGTTGTTACTTAAAAGGCTAACTTATATGAGTAATTGAGTAAGTATTCTCCTGCAATTGAATATACCAAGACCAAGGAGGGTAGCCAGCGAAGGAGCTCTCAATTAATGTAATATTATAGTTTTGCAATTTGCATAAAATTTTCCTATACAACAACAACAAAGCCTTTTGTCCCAAACAAGTTGGGATAGGTTAGGAATGAAACATTCTCAAGATCAAAAAGATATGAGCCTTGAAATAAAACCTTTTTTTTGCATAAAATTTTCCTATAACTCAATTAATTACTAGTTACTACTGAGAGCTTAATTCTGTGAAAGTTACCAGATGTGTACAACATTTTGAGATTGATATCAATAATTATTAAAAATGAAAGGAGGATATACAAACAAAGTTGTGAAGAATTTTAACTAAGATGTAAGATAGAGTAAAATTTCCAACCTCCAAGGAATGAGAAGGAAAAGATTACATCATAGTTAACTAAAGTGGTGAAAGCCCACCAGATTTACAGCTAAAATGGTCACGGATGCAATTTTTGCAAAGGGATGCAATTTGACAAGAAAGTCACACTAACAGAAAGAAACAACAGAGAAAGTTTTGAAGGGCCAGGGAAGAAAAATTTAGGATGATACTGACCTGAAATTGGGCGAAGAGTTGGGACACGTCCAACAGGTGAAACTTGGACGCTTTCTGGTAGAAGACAGTCAAAAAATGAACCTAGAGTTTGAGGGGAAAAAATGCAATCAGTTACCTATGATTTTCACCAATTCAGGGATCAAAACATGTGGTAGTGATACCTACCAACTCTGGCTAGCCGATTCACCCAACCAGGGATAGGTTTTCCAGTCAAGTTCTTACAGACATCATCCGTGAAATGATTGCAGTTCTTTGAAATCAAATGATATGAGTTGCCACGGTACTTCCTTGCAAGTTTTTCAATGAATGAGCGGAACTCTTCCTGAGACATGTTAGTTGTGCCTAGCCACACCGACCTTCTATAGACAAAGCCAGGACAACTTTTTGATTCCACCTCAAACACACCACTGGATGGGAAATCGTGGGCTCCAAATCCATATTCCATGCCATGAACTGCTCATTTGAGAGAGAAATTGCTAAAGAACTTAAAGAGTTCAAGATTTTGAAGATTAGCTAGATACTAAAATAGACACCATGACATTCAGATTGAGAAAAGGCAAATATGATTAATAGCAAACATAAATGAAATTTTCAACACAACAGTGCTTGATTCAGCCAGATGGTAGCAATGCATACAATCGAATAAAACTGCGGACCACTCTAAGGTTCTTGAATTGCAGTGTTCAGCAAATCACACTTCTGGTAGTTTTTATTTTTTGGATTTCCAAAGAACCTACGAACAATATTATAGACTCTTGACCATCAAAAGCGACCATTTTCTTTTGGCAAAATAGAATACGCCAAGACGGATGTCATGCACAATTCTCCTTGAAATTCTTGCCAAGACAAAACATTGTTACTTTGCATTAATCCCCTTCCCGGTTATGTCCTGGGCCATTGATCAGGCATGGCAATACATTTTTGGAATTGCCCTACAATATTCAACATCCTACCACTGAAGTTCCCAAAACATCTAAATCGTTCCTAAAACAGCAAAAATGATTAAAAAATGATAAAAAAAATTGTTCAAAAATGAAAAATCGGCATCATGCAACCAATTTTAATTGGAAAACGAAACAACTCTCATCTCTATTCAAATCCATCATTTTAGCCATATCAACAGGAGCAGTATATCACAGGCATGGAAGGCTCTGCGAGAGAAAGAGGGAAGGGAAAGGAACAAATCGAGACCTTCGATTCCGGAGTGGAAGACGCCGAAGCCGAGCCAGTAGAGGTAATCGTTGACGGGCGTGAGGTCGTACACGTTGAGCAACACCGGCGTCACCGCGCCGTCGTTCCGGGCATCCATCCCCTCCCGCCGCCGAAGCCCACGAGCCTCTCTACAGATCTCGCAGCCCGCCCACCATCAATGGGCGGGGCTAGGGCTGGTCGGAGCGTGGATTCGTGGGGCGGACGAGGCGTCGAGACGCTGTGGTAATGGAAATCTTTTTTCGATTTGGTTTTCTGATTAATTAATTAAGTGATAAGGAATAGACGTTTCTTTTGACCATGTGACTAGGGGTGCAAATGGGTCGGATTCGGACGGATATTATTGTTACCATATCCTAACTCATATTTTTTCTCCGGATTCGGTATCAATCGGATTCGGTGCCGGATCGGTAGGGATTAACCCGTTTGTAAGGAATGTATGCAGTACAGCAAATGGAGTAGGAGGACGTCATATTAAGAACTTGATGTTACTACTTAATAGCCGATGTGGAAGATTTTATTTTACCATTGCAAAAGAAAATGAAACGTCAAATAGTAGCACTAACTCGAAATCAAACTTGAAGACGACGATTCGAGACGGATATTATCATTACCATATCCTAATCTATATTTTTTCTCCGGATTCGATACCAATCGAATTCGGTGCGGATCGGTTGAATTAACCCGACCCGTTTGCATCTCTACATGTGACGCAATCTTTACGTGCTGTTGTTTAACGATTGGTGCGTGGGCGAGCCACCGTCAGGTACGATCCATACCGTTGACTGCGCGTGATCAGCCGGTCTAAGTCAAGTAAATTAGGCTTAATATTTTGTTTGGGAGGAGTAAGTTCGAAGTAATAGCAACTTAGGTTCTGTCTCAAGCATAGAAAATCTTTGAAAATTTTGGAGGAGCTTTTCTTTTCCTGTAAATTTATGTAAGAATTACAAATATAAGCACTGTTCTATTTGTGTTTATGCTCTGTTACCCAAAACTCTCCACGGAGATATATGTCCTCCGTCACATGTGAGGCCTAGCGGAGTCGTGGCTTGGTGGGCCCACAGACGACCTACATACAATCAGTGAGCATGCAGGGACACCGAACACGTTGAATGAATCATATCTGAAAGTCCAGTCCAAATGGACCGCACGGCACGATGGAGCACGGACCTATTGGGTATAATTTATTTAGCCCATCAGTCTGAGTGGGCTGTCTTATATCGGTCCGCCGGCCATAATAGCCCACGCACGTCCTAGATGCAGTATGTGTCGGGCCGGGCCTGTATGCATCCGTTTAGCCTGATGGACCATAGGCCTGGCTAGCCTGTTTAGCCCTAAGATTTTCAAAAAAAATGCAATAGTTCAAAAAAGTATAGAATTTGAAAAGACAAAATAAATTGTAGAAAAAGATACAATAAATTATAAAAATTATAGAAAAGGTATAATAAATTTTAAAAATTATAGAAAAAACACAATAAATTGTAGAAATATAATAATGAGCTTTATTAATGTTAAAATGGCTACCTCGTTAAAAACTTTGCCAAGTAAAAACTTAATTTGAGAAAACCTTGACAAAGAAAAAAGAATACAATATGTAGCTAAGCATTTCAGGTAAAAAAGCAGAAAAAGTACAATGTATACATAGATGCTCTAAGAATCGTCGGTGTCATCAGCGCCTTAACTACCTTTGCCGCCATGTAGATAGAAATTGTTGAACGCGTGTTCCAACTCTATATCCACCACACAGTGTTGAGCTCACACATCAGCTTGTTCTTAGTCTTTCACTATGAGAAGTACCTCCATTATCTCACTCGTGAGCCTTGTTCTTTTCCTCTAATGTTCTTCCAGAGCAGCACTAAAAGCACTTGTGATTTACATGTGGACAAAGTCACCATTCCTTTCGCCCAGCTTGGAAAACAAAAGGGACCAAAAAAATATGTTTACGGTGATCCCTGTTGTTTTCCACTCCGATTAGGTGTACGTGTAGCTTGGAATGCGCTTCCTTCAATTGCTTCATGTAAGCCGGTAATAGACACCTGCCTTTGATAATTTTGTCTATGTTCCAACTAGTACAGTCATACACTCGAGCCATGATGAAATCCTTGCCACCTGCTTCTTTATAAGGAACCTGTTTTAGAGTACACTAGTTGTGCGGCTTGTGAGGTATCGCTGCTGGCTGCAACGTTGCTTCCCTGTATTATTTGGTATCGAATATAAACAAGAGCAATATGAGGCCTGGACAGCACCAAGAAGGGTCAATGACCGTAATGATTAATGTAGGAAATTACAGAACATATAATTGAGGTAAAACATATCATTTTTGTTGTATATTGTTCTTGGAATAGTTTAATGATGTGTGTAGGATCGTATGGCGCAAGCAGAGAGGGGTGAATAATTGTCTCTACTTTTTGATACTTAAAAAATCTCAAATCAGAAGAAAAAACAATCTAAATTACCGGATGCAGATTTTGATCGCAAGTCGTTCGACCACTCGCTCAACCTTCTTTACGCGTGCTCAATGAATGCTTTGATTGTTTAACCGCTTACTTTGATCGTCTCTGCACGTGATCAAAATCTCCCTCTGCTCAGAAGCTTCAATTGCTCGAACGCTTCGACCGCACGAATGCGAACACACTGAAGACAACACGGTGCTCCGCTTGGTTGGATTGAGCTGATGACCAAAGACACAGAGCTTGTGACACGCAAGATCATGATGTGTTAGCACGCTTCCAACGACACGAGAAAACAATGCTCAGAAAACTTGTCATAGACACCAACTAACTTTTCTCGGAATAGGTCTAATCTATTATTCCTAGATCATATTCTAAGGCTATAAAGCGCCCTCACAGCACCCCCTAAAACTCTAGCATAAAAATCCTCGTCAAAGCCACCGAAGCCCCCAGCTAAAACCTTTAGCCCTACCTACTTTTATATGCTAGAACCCTAAACTGTGTTTGACTCAATCACGAACGCAAAGTCCTATCTCTTTCTCAAATCAAAGGATCCGAAACCCTTCCAAACATGGGTTTTATTCAAACTCTCAATCTTCTCAGTTATGAACTCCATCCACAACTCCTAACCAAACACATGACGAAGCCTCTAGGATAGCACCTCCTGTATTTCCATCACGCACCATCAACTTTTATGTCAGAGCCTCTAAGACTGCACCTCCTGTAGCTTCTCCCTGCATCATCACCTCTCGAGTTCAATCCTCCTGGACCGCACTGCTCGTAGCTTCTTCACAAATCACCACCTTTGATCTCCACGTGCTCCAGCGTGAGGAGCTCGACCACCTCGCATGACATCCTCAACTGTCTGGATCTCATATTTCCCTATCCTAGTCCGGTCATCCTCGTCACTGACCATGACCGCCTCCATGCCAACCTACACATCAAAGACCAAAGAATGTTTTCCCGGCACAAGTTCTTCACAACTTGACCATCATCCGCACACACTCGAACCACACCTTTAATCATCCATCAATACCAACCAGGTAGTCCACGACCACAAATTCCATCGCTTTCCATAATCAGCATTAGATCACTCAATACGACCGCTAGCTCAACGAGTACTCGAAAACAACAAATACTTGGGAATTACTATCGTTCCGCTCAAAACACTCAGGAATAACAAGTATCGCTATCAACCACAGAACCATCGAGTACTGACTAACGAGTACCGATCGCTTCGACTAACGAGTACCGATCCTTTCGACTACCAAGTACCATGACCGTCTGCCCACCGAGTACTTCTATCTTTTGAGTATCGAATCCTTCGAGTACTGTTCACTGATCATCGATCACCATGCACTAGCCAGTCATACTATTGGCCTAACATGAGTACACGAAGTACTCGAAGATAGTAAGAATTGAAGCACTCGTACCAATCATTAAAGTCTACGATCGTCGAATATCGACCAGTAAAGTCTATGACTATCAAGTGGTTATTGTAGCTACAACTATAGACAAGGCACTGTAGCTACGACCATTGACCAAAGTACTGTAGCTACGACAATCGAATAGTGTTGTAGCTACGACCATTGAAAAGTGTTGTAACTTACTATCTTCAATCAGATATTGTTGTTCTGCCATAGTCAATGTTCCGTGGTTGAAATATCGTGATCGAAGAATGATGAGGTCGAAATACCATGATCATATTTCTGTGGCCAAAACCGGAAGCGGTTGAAGCCGGACGTGGAATCTGCAGTGCTCGACTTGCCGTGGTCGAGGTCTGCAGTGGTCGAAGCCTGTCATTCGTACCTACCGATTGAACCAACCATCACAAGGCCAATCAAACCAGCCATCACAAGGCTGATCGGACTACCATCCGTTGTCGTTTTGCCATCTTGAAAACTCAAGCATAGAGCGCATCGATCAGAACTTTCACAAATGCAAATTCCAATAAAACCAAATATCAATTTTTTATTATCAACAACATGCACGACCATCACATGGTCTCACAATGTGCACCTATTGACTGTTGAACCAGTTGATTTGAGACTACACTCGTGATTGTTAGGCAATTGTCAGATGAGCCAATTTTCCCATTCCTTGATTTGGAAAAATATGTTTTGCTGAAATCGTATACTTGAAAAAAGAAACTTGAAAGGTTAGTAATACGAAGTTGGTCTGAGGAATTCAGGGTTCTATTTCATGGAAACCTGTGGATTCCCAGAGGTCGACAAATTTTAGTAAACAGATAGGGACTAAATTTTGTCCATACTATTATATAACGCAACAGTTCTGAATTTGGATATACCTTTCTTATATTTTCCCCAAAGCATATACTAAATAACCCAGCCACTGATCAATTATGTGGAAGTGATACCTGCCTCAGTCAAGGTAACCCTACAGCCAGAACTCCTGGGATTCGCCTCTCCTCTTGAATCTGCGACCCCACCCTGAATTCTGAGGTTGGCATGTCCCTCAAAACTCAAAAAGCAAAGCTGCAAAGGACTCAAGCCCTGCCGGGAAGCCTCCACTGCCAGTGGCACCGACACTTTTCTTTTTGGAGCCTCCCTTCTGTTTCCCCACCACTGTTCCCCAAAATCTTCTTCCTCTACCACACAAGGACAAACTGATTAGATCAACTCGTTCCAGAACATGCTTGATTTGCTCCTCCTCTCATCCCTCTGATCAACATGGCCTCCTCCTTTTTCACATTTTGGAATAGTTGTTGCTTGCTGTTTCCCCTCTTTGGTGCCTCAGTGTGCTTCCTCCTCATTTGCTGTTAGCGACTGCTGATTACTGCATGCTGCCACTGTTTTGTGCCTTGTCCCTCCCATGTCCGAGCATGGGTTGCATATTTGCATACTTGCTTTTGCCTCCGTTTTCGTTTGCCATGCCCCATTGGTGGTTGGGGTACCAGCAGCACACAATGAGGTTCTATAGGTGCCATAGAAGTAAGCTATCTGTGTTTAAAGTAACAGTTCTATGCAATTTCTTGTTCCGTTCTTAGATGCTTCTCTGACATTTTCATGGAAATAACTAATGCAAAGTTGGAATCAGCCAGGATTCAGCAATAATTCTGACCAAATCATAGATGAAATTGCAGGGATTTGATATCCCACTTGCAGCCGCAATTTCCCCATACCTGCTGTAACTGGACAGTTGTCTTTTTTTAGTTTTCCTGAGTACTAGCAAGGACTCTATTGACTTTTCGGTTGGCCTTGATACTTGGTTATTCATTTAAACGATCAAGTATTTTCTGATGGTTGAAGAAAGTTAGGTTTAAATTAGTTGAATTGTATTAAAATATCACTTCATTTTCATTGTAAATTATAGGAACTTCGATTTTTTTCTCTGGTCGGATGATAAGTATAAGATGTGATAATATCATCATCTAATGATAATAGCACAAGATTCTGAATCTTAATATTTTAATTATGGTCAAGATTTCACAATCGTAATGCCATATGTTGTATGTGTGTGATTCGAACAATGTGACATTGAATTTTCAGGTAAGTTTTATCTGCTGTCGGATTAGTTGAGGCCTCTGCAGGTAGCAAGTAAGCTGGTTTAGGAATAAGAATTATTGCACCTTTTAGACCTCTATTTGCGAATGTCCAGCATTTGTGCTGCTATTTTTGCATAGGTTTGTACGGTCAATTTTGTGCAAAAAATAAGTTACACCGTACTAAACTTTGTTGTATTATTAAATGTTGCACCCATGTAATACTGTTTGCTTTGTACCTGCTTATGTGTTTCAATAACATCTCTGATGTCAACTTGTGTTTACAACTCCAGATTCTCTTTATTAGTGCATTGGAGAGTATTCAGTTACTCTTGGTGTTTCTAATCTGTGGGGGTAAAGGAAATTCACTTAAGTCTCCTAAATAGTGAAGAAAGTGCCAATTGTGAAAACAGTAAGTACTTTTTTCTCTCTCTTTAAGAAAAGAACAGATTTAGGAAGGAATGATTCATTGAATCATATAGGATATTCTTCTTTGATTAAACAAAGTCAGAGAGAGAGAGGTCTGTGAAACATGCAAGAAATTGCTTCAGGCCATGTTACGATGTATTCTAGTGTTAAACAGCAAGTCCATGTAGCCCATGTACAGTTGGAACTGGAAGAGGAGGACTTTGCGATCCAAATTTGGGCCAGCTGAAACAACAGGATGACAAAGACACAACGCGTGGGCTGTTAACGTTATTTTTTTCCAACACGTGGGCCTCTTAAAGTTATTTTTTCCTTTACATTATATACGAAGATATAACTGTGTTTTTTAATTTTTTAATGAATACCCCAGAAAAAGATAATATACACTGCAGTGTGTCAGTGTCATTTCAACTAAAACCCAAAAATCAAACACTTTTGAACGTTGCCACAATCCTCCGTTCAGAAAAAACATACTGAGATGTGGTATATATTTTCTGGCAGATGATGCTGGTAAGTGGACATGAGAATTCCGTCTGATAGTTAGGGCCTAGGGTCGTAACCGGGTTGATAGATTTCGTAAACCTGCTCCTTAATTGACAGCATGAGTTTAACCGTCGGAAAGACTGAACTGTATATTAGACTATACTCCGTAAGTGCAGTCCAATTCCAGCAAACTGAGATGTCGTAATATTTTCTGGCAGATGGTGCTGGTTAGTGGACTCGACAATTCCGTATATCATCGCCTGTAGAAATCACGGCAAAATTAATTATTTGCCACACCAAAGAATCTAGAATTTATCACTCCTAACATGCGAAATGACTTTATTATCCCTGTATTTCTCTTGTGTGTGCTTATGTTTTAAGTTTATTATCCCAACACGCAAGGATGAGACAAGTACCGCACTACACCCGTCAGCATTGGGCACCTCTCAGGCATCAAGGAAATCTTTGTACACATTAGGGGCACAAGTGCCAAGCAATCCGATAGAAGATGGCCAGCTTTCGGTACGTACGAATAGGTCATACAGCCACACAAGAGAAATGCAGGTGGTAATAAGGTCATTTTGCATGGAAAAAATACAATTAAATGGCCATTATGGTATATTGTGAAGTGGTCAATATTTAGAGTGGCAAATTCTAGGTTACAATATTAGGAGTAGCAAATCTTAAAAGTTCATTCTTTGGTGTGGCAAATAATCAAAATTTCCAGAAATCATAGAGACAATCAGACAGAGGCACAAGTGAATTGTACTTGCCTGTGTGACTATGTAAGACCCATGTTTTAGCAGGAATTTTTTTTAAAATAAATTTTTTGATTTCGAATTGTAATAATATACTTGCATTTTATTTTTTTACAGTAATAACCATCTGTCGCTTCACGGTTGGGTGACTTGGGCTAGTCACCCAACCGTTGGGTGACTTGGGCACTTATTGTTCAACGGGTAGGTGATTAGGACTAGCCATCCAACGGTTTGATGAATAGAGCCCTATATGGGACGCACGTGCGTCTGCCTAAGCCACAGTGCTCATTTCGGTCAAGAGGAGGAGATAGGCTGAGAGAAGAGGAGGGATAGAAGAGAAGAGGAGAGGAGGAAAGGAGAAGAAAAGAAAGGAGAGGAGGAAAGGAGAGGAGAGGAGAAGAGAGGAAAGGAGAGGAGAGGGAGGGGAAGAGAGGAGAAGAGGTTCACGCATTGATGCGGTGAGTTCCTTGCATTGCTTTGTAGATTTACTTTTCAAACATGGTAGGATAGCAACTAAAATTATTAGATATGTAGTTGTATCGAGTCTTCCTTGTAGATTTAGTTTTGAAACAAAAATAGGTTAGCAACCAAAATTATTATATGTGTAGTTGTGTCGGGTACATCGCATAATATTAATAGGTATAAATAGTGTAGTCATAGACCTAACGTCAATTTAGTTGTTAATAGCTGTACGTTTGAAACCATGGTAGGTTAGCAATTAAAATAATTATATGTGTAGTTGTGTCGGGTACGTCGCATAATATTAATAGTTGTAAATAGTATAGTCATAGAACTAACGCCAATTTAGTTGTTACACCTTAATCCTAAACTCTAAAACTATAAACCCTAAAACCCTAATATCGAAATGCGGCTATGGCTATATATGTTGAGGAATATGTGGTTTATGTAAGAACACAACTAAATTTTTTAGAATCTTCGGAGCTACGCTATAAATAACTAAACTACTAATTATGTTGTAATAGGTAACTTTAAATTGATTTGCAGGTATGGCTCGCGACCTTGGTGGTTCAGACATGCCTTTCAGCCTGCTGGAGCGGCGCGTCTATGCACAACACCATGTGAGCCGTCATGTCCTGTATCCTAACAGCGGGGACAAGGTGACCCAGTTGGGGTGGTCCATACGCGGACACCTCGATGGTCTTTGAGACTAGACCCACACTAAAGAGATATGTTTATCTGCAAACTGTGGCACTATTTTTTATGATATTTCCGTTATGTACTTACTTCTCCATGCTTTGTAAGCTGAGCGATGCCGGCCTTCTACCTCTCGCGCGGATGGTGGAGGCCACCGACGAGGATGGTGTTTTGGTCGAGGATGACGGGGAGGTCCAAGCCGGCCCAGAACAGTCACAATAGTTCTCATTTGATCGGTTGCTGTTGACAGCTTTGGTAGACTGGTGGTGGCCCGAGACGCACACCTTTCACCTCCCATTCGGGGAGATGACCCACTGTAGGATATTATGATGCTGCTCAGCCTGTCTATCGTGGGAGAGGCTGCCTCCCAGCCGGACACTCCTGCCAACTGGTGCAACGACCTGTTGGGTAGGTTTGAGGGGGTTCTTTTGGTTGAGGCTGCAACAGCGTACTACATCTTCCTAGCACGACAGAGGCATGGCCCGCCCATGCAGTGGCTTTCGTAATTCTAGGTATGTACGCTATTTATTTTCCCTGTTTAGTGATGCACTATCATTGCCATACGACGGACTTATTACTTTTTCATATGTGCACAGGTCGAGCGGATGGACCCGGAGGCCAGCAAGTACTAGGTGTCACGGCACCTCGAGGTGCACTTGCTATGGTTGTTCGGCTGGGTACTATTTACCAGCAGCCATGGTGACACCGTTGATGCCCACCTCGTTCAGTATATGAGGGCCATCGTCGATAGGGAGGATGTCCACATCAACTGGGGATCAACCATACTTGCCATGACGTACCATGGCATGTGCGACGCTTGCTGCAGGACGAGGTCGGCCTTTGTCCTCACAGACCGCCCCCTCCTGCTACAGCTGTGGATGTTCGAGCATTTCTCCCTTGGACGGCCGACGTTGGTCGACACCAATCCATATCGCGGGGACATGTACCATAGGGGCGCGATTAATCGGCCGACCACAGGGTCCCTTTGGTACCGTAGACGGGTATATACTCTCTTGGATCTTTACTATATTTGTATTATGGGTCATCCTTTGTAACCATTGTTTTGGTTCGCAGGCACAGTTTGCACACCTATTGGCGACGTGCACTGGGAGCCGTATTCTACTCAGGAGATTGCAGACCACGCCCTTATCGAGCTATCCTCACTATGTTGATGCGTCCAGGCATATCGGCTGACGCGGCAGTAGCTCGTCTTCGACATGTTTATCGAGGACTATGCGATGCATAGGGTGATGCGCCAGTACACCCTCCGCCAGATTGTTCTTGTCCCTGTCAGGCATCGGGTGCCTAACTCGGTCTACGTGTGAGTTACACACAAAACATGTCCCTATATTTTTTCAATTCTATTACAATGCCTTCTAATTGCAGTTGTATGTTTCGTAGGCACAGTAGGAGGGGTGGTGGTGAGATGAACTAGGTGGGGAAGATGGTGCCATGGCTGGCGGAGTGGGCGGACGCCCTTGAGGACATCATGCAGGAGGGCGCCCCGTATGACCCCAGCGCGTACGACGAGTACCTACGCTGGTACGCTCTACAAACATGCACCAGGCTGGTGCATGTTGTTGACACTCCCCTCGCTCACATAGCAGATCGACCGATCGCACCTGTGCATGATTAGTGCGGAACTTATCCCTCGTGGTACACACTCTCATGTTTCAAAATATTTGAGTACGGTTACCACAATTACAAATTTGACGCTTTCATGTAGTTCTTGCAGATGGATATCGCCGTCGGGATTGTGAAGGACACTGGGTCGATCGTAGGCAGGGTCGTTCACGGTATCAAGGTGACGTGCGATGAGCTACTGTAGGTTCTCCAGCAAGTCTATAGTGCGTCGAGGCATGTCGTGGCCCTGACATCGTGTAGGACATTCTCGGAAGTGGCCACGTTGACACGTACGCCGAGACCGCCACATCCTGCAGCTCAGGTAGGAGGGTCAGAGTTGCCACGTACCTACCCTCGGCCATTGCCACCGCAGCCGCTGGGCCAAGCCAGAGGGTTAGGGTAGGCACGTGCCTACATACCGGCATCACCATCGTTCGTGGACCCCTACTTGGCGACGACAGATGAGGTGCTGCGGGTGGTGTAGCGGGCGGCGAGTAGTGGGTCTTTCTTGTGCTTTCTGTACTTGTATTTGTTGTTTATGTATTTTATCCAAAGTTCTCCTTGTATGAATTCATTGTTGCATCGCAATATCAATTACCTTCCTACTTACGAATCATTGCTATCTCAATGGTTCTCACAAAATTCTTCAGAAATTTATCGCACTACAACAACATGTGACAATCACAAAATATTCTTGCAAGTCTAACAAATTTTGTACCTTTCAGAAAATACGAAAATCACAAACGGAGCAACCGACATTGTCTACCCTTTTATTTCAAAAAATAACAACATACAAACAAGATTTGCTAAATTTATTACCTACAAAAATTGTCATTTATTTCCCCCGCAATTATTTCCATGGAATTAATAAAATAATAATATTATTATTTTAAATCACTCAACCGTTAGGCGACTTGGGCTAGTCGGATGAGCGACTAGGATCTAATCGCTCCACGGTTAGTGACTTGGGCTAGCAGCAATAGATAGTTATTACTAAAAAAAAATATAGGTATAAGATTGTAATTCGAAATAAAAAATAAATTATTTAAAAAATAATTCGTGTTAGCAGCGACTGTTCCAGATGATGTCTGAAACGAACAGTTTGGACGGTCTCTCGTTGCAATGTGGATATTGCTGCGGATTTCCAGTCCGTGCCGTCCTGTAGCGGCACCCCAAATTTCAGCGTACTGGCACGTTCACCGCGCCGTGAACCGGCAACGGCACAGCCAGGCAGCGCGTGCACATATACCATCGCCGCCGTCCCAGCGATGCCGACGGCTCGGGCGGCGTACGTACGTACGCATCGGTCTGTTGCGTCTCGTCTCCGTGCACCGCTCCAGCCGAGCGGTTGGCCCCGCGTCACGCGCGCCAACAGCGAGGTCTACCTGCATTTGACGGGCGGGCGCGCGGCGCCGTTTCACGACGGGGTCAGACGTTTTACCCCGTCGCGCCGATCGGCCATACCCATCATCACGCTCGCTACGATGATTGCCAGCAGCGGAAAACGACCGCGGCCCGCGCGTGGCACCAGCTACGATCTGCACCGCCCAAGTCCGCCGCGCGCGGCGTGTGATGCGGTTGTTGTGGTTGGACTGTTTTCGTTCTGCGGCCGTGCCGGCACGGTGGCACCCGAGGCGTTTATACCCAGCTCATCAGGAAAGATTTTGTTCCCTCCTTTTTAATGGTCTCGCACGGACAAAATTTCCGTTTTTGTGTGAATCACCGGTCAGTTTTCCCGGATCACAAGAGCCGAAAGCGCAGGCGAAGCTGGCCGGGGAGAGTGTGTGTACGGGGTTGAGTGCAAATCGGCGGCCATTAATGGGCTCGCAAGGTGCTGCTGCCTCTGCGCGGCGACGGAAAACGACGGATGCATTATTTGCTTAACGAGATGGTCTCGCCCTCGCATGCAGCTCCTGTCCTGTTTGGATCCATCCGCATCGCGAATTGATGTTAGTGACTTCTCACACGTAGCTTTTCGATTACTGCTCTCGTTCCAGCTCCCCCTATCTGTAGAAGACTTTGAAGCTGCCAAAGCAGCTGACTTTCGTGATAAAATTGATGGCCTGCACCGCTTCGCTCTGTATGTCAATGTTGTTTGTTGGGATGCTGATCGCTGTCTGTCTGCTTGTTGGACTGGATGATAACAGATAGGATGAATGGTGTCAACTCGAATTTTTCTCTAAGTATTTAAGATTATATTCTCACATAACTATAAAATTACAGAAAATATAGTTTTCATCCAAAAACTCAAGACAAATAACCCAAGAAACCACTTTCCGACGGTCTAACCGGCATAGAAATAGTGGTCTGACCGGTCCTAGGCTGTCTAACCGCTGATTCAGTAAAATCAAGCAAATGAATAATATTTTCAGTCTGATTTCAAAAACCAAATTCGAGAGAACTTTTGATCCGTAGATTCAAATGATAAGAAATTTTGTAAGGAGCTTTTCTAGAAGATTGTGAACCTATTCCAACAAACGATCATGAAAAACATGACCAAAGTTATGACTTTTTTCAGTTTGAAGGAGATATGCACCAAAACCGAGTCAAAACCCCTAACGGTGAATACAACTTGCTCGTGAGTAGATGATGGCCAAGAAAGGTCCAGATGTGTTCCCACACGTCACAACATGTTAGATCACCACAAAAACCAAGCCAAAAACCGTCAAATTAAGAGATTAACCAAAGAGGTCAAAGTCAAGCAAAACCGGATTTTCTCGTGAATATTACTACCAAGGTGCCTAGATGGGTGGAGATTTATTTCTAAGAATTATCTCTATCTCTTACACATTCTTGGCATATAAAGATCATAAGAAGGAAAGAAGAGATATCAAAACCAACTAAAAGTCAAACATATCAATCAAAAATAAAAGGGACTCAAGAGTTACACAAAGATTGATGTGTTGCTTACTTAAGAATGTATGTTTTACAGCTACTTCACCTTGAAGGACAAAGAGAACCCAAGATACTCACTCTCAAACCCTAACCCTAAACCTAGAGAAGAGAGCACAAGAGATCGTTTGGATGGTTAACCTTATATGTCTCTATCCCAACCCCTTTTATAGATGGACAACTAGCCACTTACACACCATAATGGATCCTATCCACTATTATAATGGAAAAAACCTATTAACCCCACACACGGTTTTACTCCCACAAGTTGACTTATACATACTTTTCAAAGCGTATAAGTGTGCATCCGTTAAATCTTTAGCATTGATCCACCATGATCAAACCAGCTCCACCTTGATCCAAACCGCTTTTCAACGCATTGTCCATGCACGCGCGTTTTAATCCAAGGTGGTTTCAACATTTTGGTCAAGCTACCAAAAACCCTTCCTTGACCCGGTCATCAACAACCACTGCATGCATTCATCATGCGTGCCTTGTGTAGGTGCACCACTAGCTTGCCACGCGTCGCTAAGTCTCTCCCATTCCGGTTGGATCGAACCATGGCTCACTTGGCCCATGCAAGCCACATGGCACCATCTCGCTATTCGAACTCGCTTTTAACATTTCCTGCCTTTCTTGTGTCATCCTTGAGATCACCATCTCACCCGGCATTCTTGATTGTTCTGGGTCTCAACTCCTCCACGAACCTAGCCATGATCCTCACCGTTGATCATGGTTGACTCCATGCGACATTGCATATCCAAAGACAAATAAATCATTTTCAGCCACAAGTTCTTCATAACTTGACTCATGTTAACTGAACATTGCTCATGCAACATAAAACAACTGACCATACTCACCATAACCCATTCCTCAACGCAAAATCCACTGAACCATAGCTCATTTGGCCCGTGCAAGCCGTATGGCGTCATCCCGCTGTTCGAACTCATCTTCAACATTTTCCGCCTTTCTTGTGCATGCTTGAGCTCACCATCTTACGCGCCATTCTTGATCACTTTGAGCATAAACTCCTCCATGAGCATAGCCTCGATTCTCGCCATTGACCACAGTTGACTCCAAACGACCCTGTACATCCAAAAACAAAGAAATCGTTTGCAGACACAAGTTCTTCACAACTTGACCCATGTTAGCTGTAACATAGCTCATGCAATATAAAATCACTAACCATACTCATCATAACCCATTTCTCAACTCAAAATCCACAAATACGAATTCTGGCTGAAAGTCACCATCTAAATAATCCTCAGCCGGTCAGACCACCAACCCTCGGGCGGTCAGACTGGTGGCACACTGCCAGTCTAACTAGCCTTCCCCTGACCGACCAGCAACACTGCCAATCAAATTTCCAAATCTCCCTAATTGCAACGGTTTATCATAAATTAGGACCTTCTCATATGGTCCTTCAATCTCACCCTTAATGAATCCATTGATAATTTCTTAAAAATACAATTTGGAGATAAATTTAGAACAAGAGGAGGAAATTTGCAAAAGAGCTCCAAATGGTCAAAAGAAGACCGAAAAAAGCTGAAATGACCATTTGAGACAGAGGTGAAATGAAGCTACTTAAAATAACAAACATTTCACAAAAAGCTTCGAATTCACTAAATGAGTTGAGAATCTCACTCTAGGTCATGGTGAGAATAGATCAAAGGCTCCAACCGAGCAATATTTTGCACAAAAACGGCAAATCATGCTTTAGATATACATTTTTACCAATCTTTCTCCCCCTTTGACAATAGAGTCATGAAGATGCATAGAATAAGATAGAGTATGAATAAAATGAAGTGGCTGCAATTTCTTTATTTCGAACATTTAGGAGCTATGAAGATTGTTCAATTGACTTTCTAAGTATTACACCAAGCTATAAAAAGTGAAGGTGCTATCTAGATCATTGCAAAATATGTATAGCCAAGCTAAAGTTACATAAGCAATTATCTGAAATTAAATAGATTGCTAACATGTCTAGGTGCTCAAGTTCATAATTTAGCCAAGAGTATCCAAAAATGAGTCAGACCATGTCAATATGCTAAATGGAACCAAGAAGTTATAATTGAGTCATTTTAGAGTACTAGAAGTTTAAAATTGAAATATTTTGTTCAAGCACTTGGTATCACTTATAATTGAGCAATTTTAGCACATTTGGCAAATTTTGAATTTATTTTTGGTTTTAGCTAAGCTTCAACCATTTTTCACAAAATTTAGTTTTTTTTAGCATGTGCTATATCTTAAGCCTTATGCGATCATTCCAAGTAAGAAGCTTAAGATAGTAATCTTGGTCATCCAAAACTCTCTTTGAGTTTATGTCTAGTGCAATGGCAAGCCATCTCATGAGAAATGATTGGTGAGATCAGTTTTTTCACACAAAAGAGATTTTTTTCATTTTCCTAACTTAGTTCAAGAACAAAGAGTTAATACTAATTTATGCTTCAATAGTGAACTAGCATAGCTCCATCTAAATTTCAATGCAGATACAAGACTTAACTTAGCTTATTTGACATTGCATGAATCATAAGAAGATTCAATAGATCAAGATATAATTTAATTCAAGTTTTTCACATTTAAAGAAGCTAGCATAGCAAAAGCTAAGCTATATATAGAACGTCATGATAAATCTAGCAATCTAGTATAAATCATGGCCAGATGTAAAGTAGTTTTATAATGCCACACAAGGATGATAATAATCATGGCTCTATGTATTTATTTTACAATGAATATTGCTGAATTTAAATATGGTGACGTAAAGATTCTATCTCCCCCCAAGCAAGCGAGTCAGTTTTAGAAGCAATTTGGTTCAAGTTAAGTTATGTCAGCATTAAGTTCAAGAAAATCTCAAAAGAACTCTTTTTGAACCAAAGCAAAAGGTATTAGAGGAGAAGATTGGAAAATGAAGAAATAGCAGTCCTTAAAGCATAGACAAGATAGAAGGATTACTATGGCTTAGACTCGCTCTCATTTACTCCATATGACTCTAGAACTATTAGTGATCATCTAAATTATAAGGGAGTAAATCGTTCCTTGTCCACTCAAGGGGCCCCAACCCCTGCTAAACCTAAAAGAAGTGAGTGATCAACCTAGTGCGAGAAGAAGCAACTAATAAACAGCATCCTAGGATCACAAAATAAGAGAAAAAAGTCTAACCAACTAAGAATGAGAACCATTCTAATCTATGCTAGAAAGATTAACCCAAAATGCACCCAATAAACAAAGTGTAACAGAATAAAAATGTACATATAGTACAAAAAGTACATGATGCTCCCCTTAGATTAAGCGATAAGGACAAACCACCCTAAGCTTTCCCTGCAAGGTCATGAAGCTCATGCTATCTAAAGACTTGGTAAAAATATCAGCCAACTGGTGATCACTCTTCTTGGTAAAAATATCAGCCAACTGGTGATCACTCTTCACAAACTGAAGCACTATGTCATCCTTCTCCACACGGTCTCTAAGGAAATGATATCTGATATCTATGTGTTTGGTTCTAGAGTGCTGCACTGAATTCTTGGTAATATTAATGACAGAAGTGTTATCACAGAAAAGTGGAACACTATCTATGGTTAACCCAAAGTTCTGTAAGGTTGAAACCATTCAAAGCACCTGACTATAATAACTAGCAGCTGCAACATACCCGGCTTCTGCGGTGGACTATGCAACACTGGACTGCTTCCTAGAAGACCAAGAAACGACAGAAGTGCCAATGAACTGGCAAGTGTCAAAAGTGTTTTTCCTATCTATCCTATAGCCAGCAAAATCTGCGTCGAAGTAGACTCTCAGGAAAGACATGAAGCAGAAGAGTATTAGATACCATAGTCTAGAGTAGCTCAAAGATACCTGAATATACACGTCACTGCCTGATGGTGAGAGGCGCAAGGAGAAGCCTGGAATCGAGTGCACAGACACAACGCAGTGTATGTCCAGCCTTGATGCAGTGAGGTACAAGAGGGAGCCAATCATGCTGTGGTACTCCTTTTGATCTACAAGATCACCATTCTCGTCTGGATCGAGTGTAGCCGAGGTCGTCATCAGAGTTGACAACAGCTTGCCATCATTCAAGTCGAAGCATCTCATTGTGTACTTGCCTTGATGCAAGAAGGTACCCCCCGAGTCTGCTTGATCTGGATAGGCCCATCATGCTCATCTCAAACTATGTGCTCATGATAACAAAAAGCTGGGAAATAAGAGCATGAGAGGAGCCACCAAAGATCATATCATCCATATATATGGAGGAGCAAAAGGTCGTTACCATGCATACGAATGAACATGGTCTTATCTACCTTACCCATCTCAAATCTATGACTCAACAGATATGATTTAAGTCTCTCATATCAAACTTTAGGGGTTTGCTTAAGTCTATTAAGGCTTCGGAAAGCTTAAAGACATTGTTTGCGTATTTTGGGTTCGCGAAACCTAGAGATTGTCTAACATAGACCACTTCCTCAATATACTCATTGAGAAAGGTACTCTTGACATCCATATGGTATATCTTAAAGCCTTTAGACGCTGCAATGACAAGCAGATTCCTAGTAGCCTCTAGCCTAACTACAGGGGCGAAGGTCTCCTCAAAATCTAAACTCTCAACTTGAGAGAAACCTTGAGCTACCAGTTTAGCCTTGTTTTGAATGACTACTCTATCCTCATTCTGCTTGTTCTTAAAGACCCACTTGGTTTATATGGCATTATGACCACTAGAGGGCTCAACAAGCGACGAGACCTTATTCCTCTCGAAATTTTCTAATTTCTTATGCATAGCATCGACCCAAGACTCATCGGATAATGCATGAAAAATATTCTTGGGCTCAAAAGTGATGACAAATGTAGAGTGTAGGTAGAAATGAAATAAGCTAGATTTTGAGCGTGTGACACGTTCAAAGAGATCTCCTATCATCCGCTCGAAGGATGATGATGTTGCATGTGTTGGGAGGTCTGGATAAGATGAAGAAGTGACCTCTACCTCATGAACTAAGAAGGTAGGAGCAGAGCCACTAGCTCTAGATGAACTGGAAGGTAAGGGCTGATCTCCCTGAGGCGTGATGGTAGAAGTAGACACCTTGGGGATATATATAGGACTGGATCATATAAGGAACCTTCATCTCTATCATCCTCATCATTTACAAAGATGGTCTCGGACTGCATAACTGGACCTGAGATGTCGGGCCTAGTGCCATGACCGGTCTCATCGAAAGTCACCTCACATGTCTCTATGTTCCTACTAGACTCGCAGTTCGAAACCCTATAACCCCGCAAGGAAATCAAGTAACCCAGAAAAATACCATCAAAAGAACGAGACTCAAACTTATCTAGGTTTCTAGACTTTAGAATAAAGCACTTGCAACCTCGTGAATCTTGCTATCAAGGCGCCTAGATAGGTGGAGAAGTATTCCCAAGCATTATCTCTATCTCTTACATGATCTTGGCACAACAAGATTACAAGAAGTAAAGAAGAGAGATTAAAACCAACCAAAAGTCAAGCACATCAATCAAAAATAAGAGGGACTCAAGAATTGCAAAAAGATTGATGTATTGTTTACTTGAGAAGGTAGGTTTTACATCCGCTCCACCTTAGAGGACAAAGAATACCCAAGGTACTCACTCTCAAACTCTAATCTTAAACCTAGAGAAGAGAGCACAAGAAATGGATTAGATGATTAACCTTATATGTTTCCATTCCAACACCTTTCTATAGGTAGGCAACCAGCTACCTACACTTCTTAATGGATTCTATCCACTATTACATTGGGGAACCCGTTAACCCCACACACGGGTTCAACATTTCTCGCCTTTCTTGTGCCATGCTTGAGCTCACCGTCTCACCCGCCATACTTGATCACTTTGGGACTCAACTCCTTCATGTGCCTAGCCCGAACCTCGCCGTTGATCATAGTTGACTCCAAGCGACCCTGCACATCCAAAAATAAAGAAATCGTTTTTAGGCAAAGTTCTTCACAATTTGGCCCATGTTAGTTGTAACATAGCTCACGCAACATAAAACCACTGACCATACTCACCATAACCCATTTCTCAACTCAAAAATCCATAAATACAAATTCTGGCCGAAAGTCACCATATGAATGATCCTCAGCCGGTCAGACCACCAACCCTCGGGCGGTTAGATCGCTGCACCAACCGGTCAGACCAGTGGCATATTGTCGATCTGATCGGCCTTTCCCTGACCGACTAGCAACACTGTCATTTAAATTTTTGAACCTCCTAAATTACAATAATTTACCATAAATTAGAACCTTATCATATGGTTTCACTGCTCCATGTTTGGTTTGCAGAGCATAATTCGTCGAACTATTTTCTGTGGATGGGAGCTTCCAGCCAGACAACAACGTGCGCGTGTACATGACGAGCGGTGTGAGAATTTCTGAAATCCACAGGAACAATATTGGCATTTGGCTGGACGTCAACCCCATGCATTTGTACAGATTAGCACGTAACTTCAGGCTCGTGGACACATTATTTACCAGCTCGTGTGTCACAACTTTTTGGCTCGCATTATTATTTGGCGTAATATTACAGATACGTAGGTACACACAGGCGTAATCTGCAGCAGGATAAAGCTGCCAATCACTAAAACAGCTGGTTTTTCCATGGCGAGAGCGACACAAATAAAGAGTGCAAGTCAAACTCTTGCTCGTTTGCTGGACACTGTACGAGCAGAGGTCGTCGGCCGTTTATGGATCGATTTGACAGCGTCCGATGGCAGTTCACGATCGGCTCCAATCAAAAGTCAGCCCTTGAATCATTCGTAAGAATGCAGTTAATTGCGCGAGACAGAGGATCAAATTAGAGCATCTCCAATAGTGACTTATGAGCTAGCTCTAAGCATATTATTTCATATTTTAATAGAAGAGAGAAAAGTTATCTCTTGATCAAGAGCTAGGCTCATACACACATTCCAAGATTATGTGAGAGTGTCATGTGAGGCTATTGATGTTATGAGCTATGTGCTAAAAATTAGTACTATTGGAGAAGTTGTTTTAGAGCTAGTAACTAGCTTATACTTTGGAGATGCTCTAAAGACAAAAACATCTGGGTAAACTCTGGATTTTCTTGGCTACAGCCCCACTCTGTGAGCCGCTGGTTCGTAGCACTGCGTCATCAGCTGTTGGTTCCCGCCTCGATCTGCCAACGGCAAACAGATTCCCCAAAAAGATTTCTGACTTTTTCAGCCGCACACAGAAGGAGGGAGCTTCCCAAAAAGATTTCTGACTTTTTCGGTTGCACACAGAAAAAGAGAGCTTATGGGATAAGGAAACTGGAATGCAGGCGTATTAATTGCAGGTTAACCTTCCGATCCTAATCACTTGAGTCTTTTGACCGACCGTGAAGATGTAGCCTGTACGTAGGGACGTAGGGTGCAATAGAATACAATAGATATCGCTTATCTGTATTTTATTTTATATTTTTTTAAAATTAGAGTTAGACATAGATAATATCAAATATCTATTTCTGTATTTTGTATTCGTTCTATAAATCCTCGGACGGTCAGTCGGACAAAAATAATCCGTTTCTTTACACAGAACATTAGACAGTAGGGTGCAATCAGAGCGAACACGAAAAGACTAATCGCCGAGATATCGAAGGAAGAGCACTCAATATTCCCTGTCTATTTAGATGTAACGATCCGCCTATATGTTATCTTGTTCCTAAGTGGGTTATAATAGACTTCCTTGTATCACTTGACATGCGGATATATGTGGATGGATTCACTCATCTCATATTTTATTCCTCAAGATCAGACTCGGACACGATAGTGCTGGATCCCTATTTACCTTTTCCATATTCGTTCTATAAACATTCGGTCAGTCGGTCGAACAAAAATTATCTACTCTATTTATAACTCTACCTATGCAGGGTTCGCTTTCCTCGCAGGTTTGGGTGCTTCTTTGCTTGCCTCTGATTGACGTCCAACTGAAACGAAGAAAGATGGTGCCGAATGGAAATGAATTCCATGCAACCTCTTTCCAATGTTCATTCCGTATGCCAAGTACAGTGAGTGAAGGCTGAGCTTTGATCAAATCATACTAGTGAGAATTGAAACATCGAGGTGTGAATCTTAAGCAGCTTTTTAAATGCGCTGCACATTAGTAAAGAACCCAGTAAACAGTAAACCCTGGAGCTTTACCCTGGTTGGGCTGACAAAACCTGCCAGCCAGAGTACTAATGTACGTATCTACAAACAACGGGTAATCCCCTTCGTTTCGAATATTAGAAAAAAACTATAATAATCCTTAAATTAGAAAAAAGCAAAAAAATCTAGAAATTCTCTCATTAATCGATATGAAAAAAGAAAATCTAAACCACTTATTTTATGTGGGCTAGATTATAATGGTGCAGATTAATCATTTATATATATTACAACTATTACAATTGTATACCAAATACAACTATATTTTTGAAAGACAATTGAGTTATATAACAATTGCAATAAATTGCAATATCTACTAGGCGGGAAATTCCGCTAGTCTATATAAATAAAACAACCGATGATATTCAAGTCATCTCATTCATTTTGAGGGCAAGAAAATCCCACAATAATCCTAAAAATTTTAAAACCCTAGAAATTCTCACATTAATTGAAAGAAAAATAGAAGGATCTTTACCACTTATTTTGGTAAAACCAGATTATAATGATGTAAATTAATCATATATAGATATTAGAGTTATATAACAGATAAAATTGTATTTTAATTATAGAAAGTAAAGTTATATATCAAAGATAACTGTATTATAATATCTAGAGTGCAACTGCACGGATAAATATGCTAGTTTTCTAAACGGGCAAGGCAAAATTCTGTGGATTGAACCATGATTCATTGACTGTAGCATTCAGTTTTACTTTGAATCCACCTATGTTTGGCTCTCACCGTGCATATACTCTTTCGAAGCTTTCAGCTCTCCACCTCAAAGTCCATTGCTGCAAAGATGAAAGTAACCTGTCAAAAGGCCGTATGAAATAGCTAGCCTTGCTACCCTCACAATTAGCTGTGTACGCCCGCTGTGACGCTTTAACTAACTGCTGCCCTAGAGTTGGACCGATCTCGCCGCACATTGTACGCCCGCCCAGTAGCCGCTTGACTGGCGACCGGTTTGACCTCGATCGATCGGGATGTCAGATTTCTTCACCCGTTGACGCCACTTGCGTTTTGTTAATCTGGGTAAGTTTTTGCGGCTTTTATGTCAGATTCTTGCTACCATGTCTTCTGCTGAGGCAGTAGGGCGTATCTTTGGACGAGTTGGTTATGCCTATGTCGTAGAGCGATTTCCTTTTGTCTTAAAAAATGCGAGTGCATGATTTAGCCTTGTGCAGCTTTCTCTTAGCCGAATGGAATTGATTCTTCTTTATCAAGAATAGCTTGTTCGGCTGTGCTCCATGATAATTATTCAGAGCCAATTTGCCATTTTATAGTTAGCAATTTCCAGGGGCGGAGGCAGTCAATTTTAGGAGCCCGGACAGATGGGCTGGCCGGCTGGGTTCATCTGTCACTTGTCTGGGAATTCCTGCTGGATCGTCTCGGACGAAGGAAGGCAAGGGTGCAAGCCCAGGCAACCGTCGTCGAGCCTTGGCTCCGCCCCTGGCGATTTCAACTTATGATTCAACCGTCTCTCTCTCACACCTGGACGAGTAGCAGTAGCAGTGTAGTGCACAGTACAATATAATTGAGAGATCTGTAACCTTTTCGATTTTGATTTCTGTAAAGGAAAACAGTAAATGACTGAGGCGATATTATTCGTATTGTTTATCGGTAGACTTCTCCACACATCAACGGCCCGATCGACCGAGGCTCCAATATTTCTTGACCTACGTATATACACTCATCGGGATCGATGAGAGCTACAAACAAAAAGTTTCGGTCTACTTTGATTTCTTCGACACTGGCAGTTGAAATCAAACTTAATTAGTTAGAAGCGACCTAATTAAGCCACGCAACAGTACGCTGTTCCTTAAGAAATATCTTTAATTCTAGCCTAAGTATATACTTTGCACTCTTCGATGCGTAGTTTCGATCCGATGAAATCACGGAAGCAAGTTCATAGATTAGACTCAGATACAGTAAATTAATATTATTACGGGATTGCTAATTCTCGGTTACCTTAAATTTGAAGAAATCTCAGTCAATTTTTCTCACCTTTAGATCCCGCATGGAGATTTGTGCTCGAGGTCATCGTCTTCTTTTCCGGCTGCCGCTGTCAGCGTCTTCTTCATCAGAGGCAGCAAGTTAGGGTTAGGGTTCACCCGTTTGGGGTGCGGTTCACGGTACCCTCCGAACTTAGAGGAGGCCAAGGGTAGAAGATCAACAGTGGGCGACACCTACTTTCGCTCAATTTGGGTCAAACCTTGATGTTGCGACTCAGACATTACTCAATAGAGGTGCTAGGCTTATAGAAGTGCCCAAACAACCACAATATGAACCACCTCCAATTGAAAAACAGATTGTTATGATTTATGCTACTGTCAACGGCTTCTGTGATCAAATGCCACTAGACAGAATTTCACAATATGAAAAGGCCATTCTAAGTACTATTAATCTAGAATTAGAAAAATCATTCTTGGAAAAAGGGAGATTAACTAATGAAAGAAAGATGGAGGCGTCAGACATGGGCGAGGAGGGCGGTGGGCGATGAAGGTCAACGGGTGCGACGAGAATCGAAGTGGTTAGGAGGAGGCGGGAGGCAACGACAAATCCGATGAAGGTAGCCGCCATAGAAGAGGAAGAGGGCGGCAGCGGTGGCATCTCATGAGAGAGGAGGCTAGCGAAGGAAGAGGAGGCTGGCGGGAAGGCGGAGGAGGCCGACGGTGGGGGAGACGCTCGTTGGGTGGGGCTCATTGGTGCCGGAGGCGGAAGGAGGTGGCACATGGGGAGGGCTTGTGGTAGCAGCTAGAGGGGTGGGTGGGGGTGCGTAATGAGCTAGGGTTTGGCTTAGGAGCAGGGCGGATCTAGGCCCGGGTTATGTAGGTTGTAGCATGAGGCCTAGAAAAATTAGTAGAGCAAACTTTTTTGATATGGACCAAAAAAATTAAATGTATAGTGGCCCAGCTCAAGGCTTCGTAGCCTAGCTCGAGGTGGCAAGGCAATGGCCTAGCCCATAGCGTAAAATCATTAAGTGTTCAACGGCCCAGCCCAACCCAAAAGGACGAAGCCGTCACCCTCATTCACCCAACACGTGCACAACATACAGCGTCGCCCAATCACCCTTGTTCGCATTGGCTTTGCCCTGCCCCTTCCTATTTTGCTAAATACTAACCCTAGTTCGTCAGCTGTGCAGTGACTCCAGCAAGGCAGCGACCAATACCTCCGGCCTTCCTCCACACCTCCATGGCTCCACCTCCACACATCCACTTCTCTAGCGTCGCCTCTCTCTAGTCTAGGTTGTAGTGTCGGCGCAGTCGCCTCCCTCTAGTGCTACGTTGGCTCTCGGCATCCAGGGCTACCGCTTCCCTCCCGCACCAGCACGGCAATGCTGCCTCTCTCTAATGTCGGCGAGACCCTAATTCGGTTCGCTATTCGCCCGACCCAAGCCGCCAACGCCTCCGGCCTACGGCCTCCATCCACGGCTCCACTCCTCTAGCGATGCCTCCCTCCAGACTTAAGTGCCACCACCTCAGCCTCCCTCCAATGCTCGCTTCTAGCTCCTCCAGCACTGGCACATGGCCTCTAGCGTCGCCACCTCCTGGCCTCCATCGATCGTCACCACTAGCGTCGCCTCCCTCCCGCGCCGTCTCCCTCTAGCGCTGGTGAGACTGTAGGTGAGCCGTGAGCGTTTGAGCGAGACGATGAGCAAAAGCTTCAAGCTTTGGTTGAAATTTGAATACTTGATTGTTGATTCATTCTCCATTGCGGCATTGCTTATGAGATAGACATATTATGCTAATATTGTATAATTGTATTTGTTTGTTTGTTGAATGTTGATCATAGGAAATATTACATCACTTCCTCAAGTAACATTGCTTTTTTGATAACCTCCATAACTTCAGACTAATCACTGTTTTGTGAAATATAGACATAGTCTGACAGAGTGATAGCCTTGGAACTCGGAAGCTAGGCTCTTGTCTTTGAAATGAGTGCAGTACGTACAACAAAACATACTATGTGTGATGCATTTCAAGAACGCGAGTTTAGGCAGTGTGATCCCGAAGCTAGCTTAGCCATTACAAGTCTATGTCTAGACATCTCTAGAAGCAATTTGACGACACAGCTTTAAATGATTGCCCTGACTATGTTAGATCAAAAACTTCCTAGGCTAACACACTACAAGGAAATGTTATTATTGCAACAAAATTAATTATTGCATTAAGACTAAAATCGTTGCAATATGCACATTTTGCAATGAAATTAAAATTGTTGCTAAGCATTGCAATAAATCCTGTGGTAATAGCTCATTACAACAAAAAGTAAATCATGGTAATAAATTATCATATCGCAATGATTGTACTGTTGCGATAGCATTCTATCACCACGAACAGAAAACATTGCAACAAATACAATTGCCATAATTTACATTTCATATCAATAGCTTAATGCAACTAACTTGATTTCGTGGCAATAGTTTAACGCAACGCGCTTGATTTCATGGCAATACCTTAATGCAATGTACTGAATCTGGTGGCAATAGCTTAATACAACGTACTAGATTTTGTGCCAATGGCTTAATGCAGCTTGCTAAATCTCGTGGCAATATCTTAATGCAACGCGCTAAATCTCGTGGCAATAGCTTAATGCAATGCGCCGAATCCCGTGGCCATAACTTAATGCAATGCGCTGCATTTCATGGCAATAGTAAATGAAATTTTACATAACCATACATATATTAATGTTTCACAATAGTTATGTTATATTATTATATACCGACAATAGTAGATAAATGACTTATCACATAATTAACCAACAATTGAAGCAATTTAGTAGTTTGTCCAAAGCATTCATAATAATAAAATGTCGGACCACTTGTTCACTCCAATGAGTGGTGCCCTTTTTTCATATAGCCCACCATGTCATCCACAAATGAACAATAGTTTTCTCCTATTGAACCTCCCAATGTATTGAAGAATTAAATGTTAAGCTTTGTGGACCATTCCTGAAGTGCTTCTTGGCTACCTGATTCCTTTGAGAACACCTCGCCCATTCTTCCTTTGACCACCAGTTTCTACAATCACAAACGTACGAATCAATGACAATTCCATTTTACCGAAGGAAGCAATAAAAAATATTGTTGAAGGTAATACCAGTTTCTGTTTGTGTACGACGGTGATGAGCATAAGATAGCCAATTGGTAGGTGGAGACATGGCATTGGGTTGCTCTAAGGGAATTAGCATAGTCTCGCTTTGTCATTCTATATTTCTCACATCATTTGGTGCTCTCAAGCCTATGTACAATTTAATAACTATTCAAAGTTTGAAAAGAGATACGGTAACACTGATTTCACTTTATGGTAAGAACTGCATAGAACATATTACCAGATGCTACGCAGTGATGGACTCTTCTCTTGATGTCTCAACAGAGCCTTTTCTTATTGAAACCAACAATAATGTTGACCAATATATCTTTCTGTGGAGTACTAAGCTTACATCTTTATAAATGAGTAAATTTCACGGAACTACCACTATTTTGTCCTAATAGTCATGGAACTACCACTTTTGTGTCATTTATCACAGATCTACCATTACTTAACAAACCACATGGCCCCACGGTGCACCATTGTGTCTTCTGAAGTTAACATATACAACTAAAAATGTTAAAACAGCACAAGTATAAAACATCAAGGGAGCAACTAATTAGTACCCCTTAGTGTTCCAGTATTGGCCTGTGCAAAGGGTACAATTGGAGTGACATTCACATCATTTGGAGAATTATGGCCTGCACATATTTTCATAAGGTGCACGCTCAATATAAAGTATTTTAGTAAAGTATTTTAGTAAGCTCATTTGAAACTTGTAGCACTCTAAATTGACTTAATTATAGCTTCTTGGTTCCACTTAGAATATTGACATGGCTTGCCTCATTTTTTGATATCTTTAACTAAACTATGATCTTGAGTGACTTGACATATTAAACAATCCATTTAATTTTAGATTATAGCTTATTTGGCTTTAGCTTGACTATATGTGGTTTGTCATTATCTAAATAGCGCTTTCATTTTTATGACTTAGTGTAATATTTGGAAAGTCACTTTGGATAATTTTCATGGCTTTTAAATGCTTAAAATAAATAAAATACAGTTACTCCATTTCATTCATGTTCTATCTTCTTCCATGCATCTTGATGACTCTATTGCCAAAAGGGGGAGAATGATTGAGAAAAAGGCATTAAGGAGTGCAAAAAGCATTAAGGGGGAGAATACATGGAACGAGTTGCAAAACTTGTTAACTGGAACCTAAAAAATACCAAATGAGATATTTGAGTGAAGGGAGCTTCATTGCTTATTATTTGCTCCCTTTTGTATTTTTGGCTCGTCATCTTGCTATGAAAATGATCATGGTGAGCAATTGCTCTTTTCTCTGGACCATGAGTAAGATTGGGCTTTTGTGAGGTTTTAGGTGTGATTTGGAGTTTTTGTAGAAAACTTGTATTTTCGTGTTGTTTACTCCATTTCACACTTTACCAACATGGTCATGAGTTCCTTCTCTTGTTCCTATTGGACCATGTGTGGTTTTGCAACTTCTTGCTTTTGTTTTAAAAAACAAACTCATCTTCATGCCTTTTCGGTGTTTGTCAATATACTCATCAAGAGGAAGATTGTGAGACCATGTGGAAGTCACCCCATGGTTGTGATGAGTAATTGACCTTCAGATTAAAGTTTTTGTGGAGTTTGAGTTTGGTTTTTTAGGGTTTTGCAAAAGACTGCATTCTGGTTGGGCTATCTACTAGAATATTTAGGTTAAGCGGTCTGACCACTTTGTTTTGGTGGTTTGGGCAGCAGACTTCGACCGCTAACAGTAGTCGAAAGTGTGGTCCTCGACTTTGTAGTCGGGCAGTCCAATCGGTCCTGGGTAGTCGGTAGTCCGATCGGCCCTGTGATAGGCAGTCTGAGCGGCTGTGTGTTGGGTGGTCCGATTGGCAAATCGGCTATGGATGGTTGATGGTCGAAAGCTATAGTGCCTAAATGACCACGGATGGTCGATGGTCGATGATCAGTAGTTGTAGACTTCGCATGCAATAGATAGTCGTAGACTTTGCGGTCGATAGTCGTAGACTTTGTGGTCGATAGTCATAGACTTTGCAATCAGTAGTCATAGGCTTTACGGTTGATAGTCGTAGGCTTTACGACCAATGGTCAATGGTTGAGAGCTACAATGCTTGACTGACCATGGATGGTCGATGGTAGGTAGTCGTAGTCATAGGCGTTGCGATCGGCTATCGTAGACCTCGAGTACTCATATCAGACCAGCCGACTATTTGACCAGCCAATGCTTAGCGGTCAGACTGGCTTCTCTCGATGGTCTGAAACTGGTGTTTGGAAATCTTGAAATTTGGTCATGGTTTGACCTAGGTGTTGTTGCTTGTGTGCACGTGTGTTTATTGTTGGGTCCTAGGATTAGGATCAGTAATTTGGGTACATATGTTTTTGCATTGTGCAATGTATGGATGAATTGCGCAAATTGATGTCTTTGTGTATCGTGTGGTGCTACGTGACGGTTTGCTTGTTGGTGTTGGTAGCAGGACTTTGGAGCTAGGTTATGGTGAGGCATAGGAGGACCGAGACTAGGCACAAGGGTGGTGCTGAGGTCCAGAACGGTCAGGGAGACACCGAAGACGACTGAGACTTGTGGGGTGGTTGCAAGTCGGGATGACAATGAACCAAAGTGGAAGCTACCAGTGATGGACATGATAGGGGAATGGCAAGGTGGACCGGGACTAGGCTCAGCAAGGAGTCAAGATCTAGATGGTCAAGAAAGTTGGGTGCAATCATGTGCAAGAAGAGGCATATGGTGCGCCAAGTGACTTGGGCCGTTTGCAAGCGAGGACGATTCGGTGGAATCTGGACACGTCACAGGCTTGGCAGCAACTCATTGGGGCCACGTGAAAGATGGCGAAGCATGAGCGATGTTTTGTAAAAAAGGAATTGTGAAGCTTCATGAAAGGTGGTAGATAGGCATTTTGGTAAATTGTCCAATACCGTAAAAGTAGCGATGTGTGAAACCGCAGTGTTGGCCTAAGTAGTTTAGGTTTTGTATGTGCTAAAAATGTGAAGTAGATCAGGTGTTGATTCACTAATAGGTTAATAGTTGGAAGCCGCTTTAAGAAGCATACGTGAGAGAGTAAAACTCGGTGTTAGGTGGAGTTAACGGGTTATCCCCGGTTTGGCCTAATAGATGGATCCATTAGGTTTTAGTTCAGGTTGTGAGCCTATAAATGGGGAGGGGAGGCAAAAGCTAGGGTTTGAGAAAATTGGCTAAGCCTTTTGATGGCTAGCTCCTCCTCTCTCCCATAGGAGATAGGTTAGAGTGCATGTGTGTACTCTAGGCTTAGAGCTCTGTTATCCTAAGGGATTGGCTGTAAATCTTTCCTCCTTAAGCAGTAATAGAACCAATCTTTGATATTCTTTATGGCTATCTCTCTATTTGATTGATTTACTCTTATTTTGGTTGGTTTTTCTTCTCTCCTCATCCTTTTCTTGATCTTGCTATACCAAGGATGTATAAGAGATGGAGAGATCCTCTGGAAATCATTCTCCACTCATCTAGGCACGTTGGTAGTAAGTTTATCAAGAAACTCAGTTTTTGCATATTCTTAACCTTCCAAGTGGTTTCTTGATCTGAGGGTTTTTGGAGTGATTTTTTTGGTGTTCTTGCTTGCTAACACATGTGGGAAGTTGTATTCACCGATTTTGTTTTGACTCGATTTTGGTGCAACCTTTCAACAAACTAAAAAGGTCTCAATTTTGGCCATAATTTTCATGATCATTTATAGTAATAGGTTTCTGATATCCTAGAGAAGATCTCTGCAAAATTTCATATCATTTGGATAGACGGATCAAAAGTTTTATTAATTTTCAGATTTGAAATCGGGCTGAAAACACTATTATTTCTTGAAATTACTGCAACAATCGATCGACCAACCTTTATGTGAGAGGTCTGATGGGGTTCTGTAGTATCCCTAATTTTCTTGTTCATAGCGGTCCGGCGCTTGAAGGTCGATCGCCCCTTTCATGGTGGTCAGACCACCTTGTATGTAAGGGTCAAACCGTCAGGAATTTTCAAAGCATATTTTGCTCCATTTTGATCAGATCTTTTCTTGAGATTATTTGTCTTTAATCTTCATAACGTCTATAGTTACTGGAGTGAAGAGTGTTGATTCCGTTCAAAGGAAAAGATTTTGAAAAGTCTCGAATTGAATTTGGGCTTCTATTCACCCCTCTAGTCGCCATACTCGATCCTATAATGCAATTAATGAGCAACAATATAACAAGTAGCAATGCATAGACACCTCCATCTTTGCATCTTCTGAAGCTAATGGGGCAACATTTTCATGACTACGTAAAACAAGGACATCTACATTCTGTTTATAGCTCAGCTTTGAAACTAGTCCAAGATTTGTACAGGACAGCTCAACCATGGATATATACAAATTTGGGAGAGAAAAATTAAAGATGACTAGATGAAAACATGAATAAAACTAACGCAATTAAACAAAAAACTTTTCAAGCTTTTTAAGGTTTAACTATTAATATATGTTAGAATACAAATTCCATACGGTCAAGCTTTTTAAACTTTGACTACTAATATATGTTAGAATATATAGACTGACTACATAAAAATAATGCGAAAAACTACCGAACAGTATACCATTCTCATGGTATACTATCCCCTCACTCTCTCATGCCGCCGCTCCTCTCTCATGCTGCTGCTCCCTCCCTCTCGTGCTCCCTCTCGCTCCCGTCCGCCGATCCCTCCCTTCTTGCCTCCGTCATCCCCTCTCTCCCCTCCGCTACCAGATCCAGCTCCCCGCTACGGGTTCACCCCTTCCCCCTAGACATAGAAGAAGGTCGGGGGAGGTGGCAGCCCGGCGGTGGCGGGGCGATGGGCGAGGTAGAAGGGCGGTGGACGGAGCCAGAGGGCGGTGGTTGTGGCGGCTGTGGCAGTTAGGTTAGACGTGGCACAGCAAGCGGCGATGGCGCTGCCGTCCGCGGGTGGTGGTGGAGGGGGCAGGAGCAGGCGAAGGAGGAGCGCGGAGCTGGGCTGGTGCCAGAGAAGAAGGCGAGGAGGACGGCGCTGGGAAGAGAGAGGAAGGGGAGGGAAGCGGCGGAGGAGGAGCGGCACTGGTTGGAAGCTATATTGTTCAGGATCGATCCGAACGGTATAGTGTAGCGTAGCATCACTCAAAAAATAATATTGTTGGATTTATTTTACAAAATTATTTTATAATATATATTTGTGAGCGGATAGGGTATATCTCATTATTTATGTCGATGCGTACGTTCACCCGTCACATGCATGCGCCAATATTCTATCACCTTCTTCCTTTCATTCTGTGCAGTACACAAATCCAAGCCAGGCTTCCAAGATGAGTCCAAAGCAAAGGGCCGTCGAGAACTAGAAGACACTAATTATGAGCCGCTTTACACCTAATTAATCATGTATATTGATGTTTTGCGTTGTCTCTTCTATCTGTAGCTACGTCCTAATCAAATTTATGGTACCAAAAGGCAAACACAACTACATATATGTACATCGATCCGATCCGACCCCAAAAACACAGAAACCCTTCGATCTTCTCTTAATTTACAATATGATCACATCAAATTAATTCACACCATATGCATACTAGTATCATTTATGATTATTATTATCCTCCAAATACATGTAGTATATATCTCAACATTTATGTCGATGCGTACGTTCACCCGTCACATGCATGCGCTAATATTTTATCACCTTCTTCCTTTCATTCTGTACAGCACAATTCCAAGCCAAGAGCCCAAGCTTCCAAGATGAGTCCAAAGAAAAGGGCCGTCGAGAACTAGAAGACACTAATTATGAGCCGATTTACACCTAATTAATCATGCTTAATTAGCCGACAGGATAACCGCTTAGTTCACGGTGACCTCCGGGAAGCCCAGCTGCGGGTGCGGCGAGAGAGGCGACAGGTCCAGCTCGAATTCCCACTGCTCCCACGTCCAGCTCGACGGCGCCAGCGGGAACGTCTCGTTGCCGCCGGCCTCCGACGAGGGTGAGGAGGAGGTGGACGTCACCGTCGAGGCCGTCGTTGAAGCCAGTGACGACGCCGGCGATGTGGACGCCTTGGTCTTGACGGACTTTGTGATCTCCCGGACCACCTCGACGTCGGGCTCGGCCGTCTCGTGACGCCTCCGTTTGTTGTGGGATGTCGGCGCCGCGCGCGCGGTTTGCGACGGCGGTGGTGGGGGCGGCGGGGCCAGGAAGTCGGCGCCGCGGGAGCCGACCTCGTTGGGGAAGTTGAGGATGGCCTTGGAGCCGCGCATGCGGAACGCGGCGCGGTCGTACGCGCGCGCGGCCTCGATGGCCGTGTCGTACGTGCCGAGCCACACGCGGGACCCGCGCTTCTTCGGATCGCGGATCTCCGCCGCGAACTTGCCCCACGGCCGCTGCCGCACGCCGCGGTACTTACGGAAGTCGTTCACGTCCGCGGCGGCCACGGCCTGTGCCGGCAGCGGCTCAACCGCCGCCGCGGCCCAGGCGTGCGACGTCGGAGGCAGCGAAATCGTCAGCGGCGTCCTCCGGGGGTCCGACACCGGGGACGGCTCGGCCCCGAACCGTATCATGACCGGCTCCGCCCGGAAGGCCGCCTCACCGGCCGCCAAGGCAGCGGCATCCGCATACTCGTTTGTCAAGTCCACGTACGTACCAGCCGGCTGCTGCTGCTGCTGCGGCACGAACGCCGTGGGCTGGAAAGCCGGCTGCGCGGAGAAGGCGGGGACGGCCGGGAGGCACGCCTCGCCGCCGAGCAGCTGCTCGCGGATGAGCTGGAGGGAGAAGTCGTCGATGTCGCCGCTGAAGTCCATGGCCTGGTACATCTGCGGCTTGTGCTCGAGAGTTTGCAGAGTTAAGCAGAGGGAGAACTCGAGAGTTTGGAGGTGTGCGCAAGTGCTGCTGCGAGGAGAAAGCTAAGCTGCCCTCGTCTACTTATAGGGCCGGGGTGGAGAGAGAGAATTCTCTCTTAATAAGTGTCAGTAAAAAAGGTAAAAGGTTCTTCAGCAAAAGAAAGAAAGAAAAATAAAAGCCTGGTGTGAACTTAGGGTCTGTTTAGGAGAGTTTCACCACTGAAAACGTGGATCTGGAGATTGGAGCAGCTCCACCGTGGATCTGGGATCCCACCATGGAGTGTTTGGCTTGTACAGCAGCTCCAGATCCACGAAATTGAGGTTTTGGTGGGAATGACCACTTTTGATGGGATGTGGTGGGTAACTAGTGGCATTGGTGGGTAATTACCACCCAACTCCACGTGGAGCACCCCTTGAGGAGCTCCATGAAATCCATGGATCTGGCCCTCAGATCCAGGATTTTGGTGGATCCAGATTTCGCGAAGCTGGAGCGTTTAGGTAAAATTTTGTGGAGTGGAGTTGTTTTTCGTGGATCTGGTGGAGCTCTCCTAAACAGGCCCTTAATGGCTGGTTTCGTTTTAGCTTTTTTTACTTATATTTATATTATCTACAGTAACTAATTTTTAAACAGTGTGTTTTTTAAAATAGAGTTAAAAAATTATAGTAAAAAGTGTACTGAGTTTAGCTATACCGGCTAAAATTGTATGCGACTATTTCTCTTTATATACTATCTCTCATGAATAATCAGAATTCAAGTATTTAAATTATAAGCCATAAATTATCAGCCTAAAAACCCACTCAATAAATCAGATAGGGAATGACGAACTGTAGCCTGTAGGGACGACCTTTCGGTCGTGTGATCCGGTGATCGGGATTACGTGGAGATGGACTGGGATCAATTTCGCTGTCCGGCCTGGCTAATTACAGTGCAAGGACACCTGCGATCGATGCTGAACCAATAGATCTAACGCCCCGTTTGGCTCTCATGTATTGAATTTGATTCCTAGAAAATGGATTCAAATCCGTATTTTAGTAGAATTAGAATTTGATTCAAACCAATTACAATTTCAATATTCCTGTTTGAGTGTCCTTCCGAATTAGAATTTTCCCTTTTTCTTGTTTACATGATCATCAAAATTTAGAAGAACTTTTGTCACACTGATCCAATCAATCGTGCTCCCAATCAACAAGAAGATTCAACAACTAGATCGAATTTAACATCACGAATTAATCAAGAAAAAACACAAGAAACAATCCCCATCGAGAAACCAACTCCAGTCATAGATCATCACATCAAACACAAAATTGACCACAACAAATTGAAATTACTCACCCCAAGAACCACTCTATCTCAAATCCAAGCTCGGCGAAGCACCAAATTGACGCTAGGGCCTAGAAGCACCAAATTGACGGAACAAACTTCAGTTCAATTAACAACAGAGCCAATATAATTGGGGACAGAAACTTTATCGTCAATTTAGTTGACAATAGAATCTCTATTGCCAATTGAATTTATGACAAGGATCTCTGTCATCAATTTATTTGGCGACAGAGACTTGTGTACCGCCACGCATAACTCTATGTACGAATATTGTCACTCTAAATAACGACATAGTGTTGTCGCTATTTGGAATGGCGACAAAAGATTATACATGTAAATTTTTTAGTGATGATATATTTATGTAATATTAATAAAAAACTATATTATTTAGCTTTTGGCACTGTAGCTATATTTTAAAAAAGATTTAGCCCCTGCACACCCCTTTTTTTTAAAAAATGGCCTTGTCCCTAAGCTTGGCAGGACGTGAGTAGCGCGGTAGGCGACGTGATAGCGGCAAGCAACAACGCACGTGGGAGCAGCCGGGGCCATGACTTATTGAGCTCCCTAGCCTCGGTAGCCGCCTGCCAAGCTAGGTAGGCTTGGTAACGCCAGGCAAGGGCGGGGGTGTTCAGTAGGGGGACTAGCACAGCAGTAGGGGGAATCTCGCGTGGCTGACCGTGATGACATGGCAACGTGACACATGATTCCCATCGCATTCGACTGGGGATTCCACGGATGTCCACGCCCACGTGCACCCCGTGTGGGAATGTCAGTCATGAATGCCTTCTAGCGCGCATAAAATTAGGGGCCTCTCTATCTGCCCTCTCATCCAAAGCCGCACAACTTGATTTCTTTCATGCCGAGTGAGAGAGCGGCGAGGGAGAAAAAAAGAAAGAGATATTAAGGTGAGTTTGTAATAGTTTTTTGAGGTGGTTTAGTTGTGATTTAGGAGCTTTCATAGTTGGGGGATTGTAGAGCAGGTGAAGACCTTTAAGAAAAAGTATGCTTTATTCGCATGTAAGCAATGCACTTAATATGTTGTTAGCATTTCATTAGCATAACAGTGGTTTGTAGTGTGGAATGCGCTTGGTAACCATATTTAGTTGACGGATATGTTTTTGTAATTAACCATGTTTAGGATGTATTAGTGGCGATAATGATTATTTTTTGTAAATAGCCAAAGAATACGTGATGTTATTTTTAGTGTTCCTGGTGTGTTGGCAATTTAGAAAATATATATGTAAGTCTACACATATATATTTATTACACTTGTGTGGTTACACAAATGATTGTAAATGATGTCAGGATTGTGGAAGTGCACACTGTTAGTTGTAGTACCTATGTGTGTATATATGTATGCATGTATGTGTGTTTCTGTACGCATGCATATGAGCACATGGCCATAAGCAAAATGTTTTTTTGGTAAATAGCTGAAGAAATACATGTTATTATTATTAGTGCTCTTGGTGTGTTCACAATTTAGAAAATATATGTATGTAAGTCTACACATATATACTTATTGCTATTGTGCGACTAAAAAAGTTGTAGAAAATGATGCCAGGATTGTAGAAGTGTGTATTGTTCATTATAGTATGTGTGTATATATGTATGCATCTACGTGTGTACCTGTATGCATGCATATAAGCTTATGGCCGTAGGAATAATTGGTAGCTCAGCTATGTTCTTGTGCATGATTATTCTGGGTTATGCTAGGTTGTATTTAGCATCATCGGACACTGACCAATTCTTTTCTGTATTACAAGGAAAATTGTATACTCTAGAATAAGCTTTCAAAGCAAAAACTTACTCATCTGATTGTCTTTAATCATCCAACCATCAACATATAATGGAGGAATTAGATGACAACCCGATTATAAGTATATATGAACTACATAAGCTATATATACTCAAGGGATATGTTTCAAAGTAAAGATTCTTAATATGTGAAAATGAAACATGGATCAATACTAATAAAACCATAAAACATAAAATGGACTCCTCCTAAATGTGTACATACAAGAATGTATTGTGAAAGCATATGCACATATTCAAGTTTGACTTATTTGGTGAAGTTTATTCTATATTTTGGATCTAAGAAATGCAATAAGATAAGAATGTGATATTTAATGCAGACCTCTTATGTTTTCACCTTTTCATCCAAATGAGACTAAGCAATATTATAATCAATAAAATATTAGTCTCATAATTGTATTTGTCATTATCACCAAAAACCAACTTAATGGAGCTTGAACTGACAACCTCCCAACCTCCCTATTGGTCGGCCGTACTTTCGGGTGTAGGTGCAACTGTACCAGTTGGAGGTACAGTTCTACGGTCACATCGATGGCGGCGACCCCCTGGACAGACTCACCATGGGTACTCGTTAAACTGTTAACGAGCTAGGATGGTCCAAAGAGAGACCACAACAAGAGTGCCTAGATTTCCACAACGTGTTTGAGACCTTGCACGAGGGTAGCGTCATATGGATGGTATGGACCACATAATTTATCTCCGAGACAAAGCCTTTTGGATTATCATAGCAATGTGAGTAAGATAGGGATTACTGGCTTATAACCTGCCCAACAAGTCATGAGACAATTCAGGCTTCACCAGCAGATGCCACCAGCACCGGATCGACCACTACCTGACCACGTTTACCCATAAGTAAATTTATTTGTTATCTCATTTTGTACAGTTCGTTGCTTTAACTTGTAAGTCATGTACAATTTGTTTCTTCCTTTATTTCCCACTCAAATAACAGCTCTGTACTACTGCTTTTTTCGCAGGCAAAAGAAGAAGGGATGAAAGAGCGATGACTAGAGGGCGACATTGTGGACCATGGCCTAGGAGCAGTTGGCGGGGACATAGGTCGAGCAGGAGCGAAGGCCATATGAACCAAACACATACCCCCTCGTACTTGCAGACTAATGCGCCTCTCTACTCAGCCCCTGATGCAGGCCATGCACATCGATAGGCTGGCACTAGGCATGGACCAACACCTTGCGGCATGACATTATGAAATGGCAAAAGATTTCAAGTTTGAATTTGTATCCTAATGTTCATACATACACGACTAACCTATTTTGTCCTTCATTGTAGTACAATTAGCTTTGTCGCATCATGTCCACGGGTGGTGCCACACTGCACCGCGGACACTCAAGTATAATCAAATGCCTGCTGAGGTCCGTTCGCAACATGTACGAGGATGCCAAACATGCACTTGGAGCCATCAGTTGTGGCCATCCTAGCGACGTGTTTATCCCAGGGGCGACGAGCCGCACCATCATTCGTTCATACATCCTAGCTCATTGGTGTACTGCCCTAACCTTGGGCATGCCTAGTCTGCACAGTGGACAGCTCAAGTTTGAGAATTTCATATTTTTCGCAATCAACATGATACCTTATTTTAGTTGTTCTTTATACATGTCTTATTCGTGCAGGCCATTTGCACTGATACTACTCTACTTCCGTCTTCATCGCGGAGGCAGCTCGACACTCGCGTGGGGGGACAACGGAGCACAACATGTCCATTTGTCATAGTGATAGCCCAAGAAACATGATACCCCAGGCAGCGATGTTGACTAGCATGTATGAGACTACGAGGTGCAATACGACGCGTACGCACCCGCGCCTCCGGCAGTGTAACTAGTGGTATGATCGGACATACGATAGCTACGTGGTCCACCAGTATATACGCAGACTACATAGCATCAAGCTTCACTGCAGTGGGCTACCATAGACTAGAGTACTCTGGAGGTTCATCGTTCGTGCAATATGTGACACTGGTACTTATAATTACAAGTTTTATTGCCTGTCCATGATTCATCTTCCTTTAGCTAACCAAACAGGAACATGCAAGTCTTGAGGCCAAAGTTTTGAGAGTGGGCTACTGGTTCATTCTCCACCGAGCACACAATGCATGTTTGTCTATTCCATACAGGAGTTTGCACTACAGTTTTACCTTCCGTCGGCCTAACAAAACATGTTTCCCTCCACAGGATGCTAGCAATTATTGGGAGGACTAAGTGTAGTAGATATTCGGTGCTCAAGAGATTAGGTTTAGTATGTTGTTTGGTGCACCGGTTCCCACTCGGCCACCACCGTAATACAACTTGTGCGACGTACGACACTCCCCGAACAGGCTGACTTTCACTAAGGACCAGCTTCGCTACCAAACGAAGCAGGCAGTGGACAACCCTTGACCCGATACTATGTTTTGTTTGAGCACTTCGCATTGAGCATGTCGAAAAGCTGTTCCACCGAACAAGGGTTTGTGCTTCAAGTGTCAAACCTAACTATCTACTCGTTAATGCGTTGTCCCCGTTGTACCAGTATGATATGAAATTTATCGATGTGTGTAGTGCAATTCTACAACACCAAGGTTCTCCTAATGATTTTATAGCATGTCATAGCTTTTCTCAGTGAGTTCACAACATGCACCACCTTTCCTTAGTGATTTGACAACATGTATCAGATTTTCACATTGACTAAGTTCACAAGACACAGTAGCTTATCGCAGCGAGATCTCAGCACACAACAGCTTTTCCCAACGAGTTGACAACATGCACCAACTTTCTCTAGTTATTCGACAACACAAAGTAGCTTTTCTCAGCGAGTTGACAACATGTACCGGCTTTTCTAAGCGAATAGACAGCACATGATAGTGTTTCTCAGAGATAGACATTATGCACTAGCTTTCTGCGATGAAATGATAACACACACTAACTTTTCGTGGTGAATTGATAACGATGTGACCTTCCCTATGCCCACAACATTTGGTCATGAGGACATGAGTGCATTACCATTCAACAAAATTTACTCCTGAACTATGCACAATGACCGCTTATAAAGTCAAGCCTGCCTCTACAACTAGATCCAAGACTCCACTCGAGCCGATCTCCAAAATAGGGAAAGAGGAGAGGGAGAAGAGGGCACATGTAGAGGATGTCACTGCACCGCGGTTAGGGATGTCAAACTACAGAAATGTGCTTTCCAAGCAGAAGTGGGTGGCCAATAAGAAGAGATCCTACCCTGATAATTTTTGCAAGGATATACCTGTGCCACCAGAGTTTTCATAGTTGCAGTGCGACTGCGACAATCCAGTACATATCATTCAGTCCACACACCCAACCACCGTCACCCAAGTGCACTACATGTGTGAAAATCTTTTTGTAAGCAAATGTCACGTGTGGACAGATCATATTGCATATTTCATTTCGCACACTGCTAACCAACTCCGTGCATGATAGCAGACCATGAAGCCTTGCTACTTCTTTCAATGGATCGACAGCCCAGAGATATACGACAGAGTATCCATAGAGCAAAAATATATACTCAACTATCTGGTGGCGCTGGAGAGATTCACATGCTAGAAACCTTGCACCCCGAACGACAAGGGAAAGGCTAGGATGGGGAAGGGCAAGGGAAAGACGCCGATGGTCCTCAATTCCCTCACTGAACGCTAAGTTATTTTTGACTGGAACAAATCTACATAAGTTATGGAAGCCGAGTACTGAGCACGGGTCACAAGGGCTAAATCCCGCAAAGGAGAGAAGGAAAAAAGCACCGATGGATCCAAATGTATACAACAAATGACTATAAGCATGACTTCCAAAAGGCTCATATATATCTTAGTTGTAATTGGGGTCAATGGTTCATGCATGTTGCCATTTGTATTATACGAGTAGTGATGTAAACATATACACATAACAAAACTCGACGTGCCATATAATTCGCACCTTCATTACGAACTGTTATGTCAGGCTACACATGGTCCATTACAATAGTTTTTTTGCAATAATGTATATTTACTACTTAACACGTGGAGTTGGTGATGATGGTTCATTTGCCCCACTAAACTCTCCCTTAGGCCTTTCTACAAAATTTCTACCCTGATTTAGAAAAAAGGAATGTACCAAACAAACAAATTCGACCACCATACAAATTCTTTCGCAAATAAACAAAGTGCTTCCGGGTGCGCAGCAAGGCCGAGAGTGCAGAAGCACATCAGGTGACCGCGCATGCAGAGCTGACGGCATGGGCCGAGCAGCCAGATCCCGACAATGTTGAGCCAACTTGTTCGAGTAATATGATTTTTTTCATGCGTACGAAAGCGCAGGTATTCACTTAATTAGAAAAATAAACGTGTTGTGCGAAGGGGCGAGGGCAACTGCCGAGCGGTCTTCTTGGCGGCTCCCTCGAGCTAGGCGATCGGCGACCTGTGGGCCCAGCCGAGTGCTACGCGGTCTCCAATCCTATCACGCTTCCTTCACCTACAGCGGACGCCTCAACCTACCAAGCTTTGGTGGCACAGCAAGTAACAGGTGTCGCTTGTTGTTCCTGCCGAGCTCGAGAATGGAACTATTTTTGCAAAATAGATATTTAGAAGCTAGTTTTGATAAATAAAAAAAGGAGTACAATGCTAAATTCTTGAACAGCTCTAAAGTGAGGAACTACTACAATCCGTGGGTTTTACGCTTTCCAAACACCCAATGGCACCTGTACTGTTTTGCCTGCTACTTGCTTGGGCGATGCGACTTTGTATGACGTCTGGGACCCAAGCTCCTATCGCTGCAGAAAAGAAAATGTGGTGAGCCGAACCCGCGGCCATGCAATGCATCCGCGCGGAATTGCAGATGCAGTGGACTAGTCCGGTGCTAGTCTTAACAGCAGAGACCGGCTACAGAGCTGCAGCACCGGCACCGCGCGCACAGGTCGATCGATCCGTGCTTCAAACCAGGTATGTTTATATTGATCATGGTTTTTAACTACGACTGATATTTTTAATAAAAATAAATAATAGTGACTAAAAAAATAATTTTTAAAAAGAGAGGATGGATGGTGGAGAAAAAAAAGATGTGTGAACAAGACGGAGATGAGAGGAGTAGAGTGCGTGATGCACCCGTAGCCTCTTGTCTTAGCCCTAGAATGAGACGAGAGCAAGAGGAATAAGGAAACCATTTTGAAACTGTGTATTCATATATTGGTCTCTTTCTTTCCGACTTCTACTTTTGGATTTTCTACAGTAACTAGCTTCCAAATTGAGTGACTTTTAAAAATAGGGTCTATAAGTTGGTTGTAGTAGACACTATAGCGATTTCATCTATATCGGTCAAAACCGCATAGAAGTTTCTCTCACTCCGTATTCTCTTACGACTTCTCCATCTGCTGTTATTATTTATCAGCTGAAGATAAAAGCTATCAGACGTAATCCAAAAAAACACTCTCATTAACTTCTCATTTTCTCGAATAAAAAGTAGAAATAGAAACCAATATGAATATCCTTGCGGCTGGTAACTTGGAGGCAAGGGCTCGTTTGCTGACGCTGCTAACCTTCATAAGTCGGCCTTATTAGCTGCTTGTCGGGCTGGCTTTCTTTTCTGATCGACGTGCGGCTCCACACACGTTGGTTAAGACGGATGGTGATCGAACGCGCGCGCTTTATTTGCTGTTGTGTTCCTGTGTGGATGGAGTCGGCCATGTCCATCAAGCCATGTAACCGTTGAGGAAAAATCGAGGATAAACGTGCACAGACTCGGCCAAGTCACTGGCCGAATAACTGTTGCAACGGACTTGATTAGTAAGGCTCAGATGATATTATGAGATGGTGTGCTGTTGTCATCTTAATGAAATGGTGTGCAATCCCTGCACCCACTTCGGAAGAAAAAAAAAGATACTAGCGCTGACTGTAAAAGGTCTCGGTCTAGTAGCTAGTATAGCTTGATGTTTGTAATACAGAAATTTTATAGGAAACAATTTAGTTATAGTAACCGCCTGATTAGCCAGGAGGGTACCATGTAGCACGTACAGCATTCGCATGTAGGCCAGGTTTTGTGGCTAAACGTCCGTACACGTTCACATCCGGCCAGAAATCGAGGATGGCAGTAGAGATGAGTATGAATCTCTCTCGTATTTTCCCTTCGGCTAGCGCGAGATCGATCATGCAGGGATGACTAAGTGATGAGTACGTGATGATAAATGAGGCGGTGCCGGACCATTTGGTCAGCCTCGCGTACGTGTCGCCAAATGGTGACGCGGCCGATCAGATATCGTCGTTACCTACCCTGCTACCCACAGCCGAGGCTACACACACACGGACACCAGCGGGAGGAGCTGTCATGTTACTGGCTACTGCCTGACACGTATCCGTCCGTGTTCTTATCGTTTCCCACAGAGAACCCAGCCGGGGGCATTTGCACCTGTGCTTGTACACATGCTGCATGCACTGCCAATCTGCCCACAACAGTTTCTTCTCTGCTAGGGGCCATGAAAAACGGATACAAGTCGGTGAGATTAAAATCATCTCCATCGTCTTAATGGCTATAATTCCAACAATAATATGTAAAATGGGGAAACTATAACTATTGTAGGAGTGACCCTATCGCCTATCACTTCGGCCACATGGACATAGGACAAGGAGGACCCCATCCAGTAATTGCTAGATCTAGCCCTTTTGACACCCACAGGTATTAGATCTGGCCTGATCTTACCTGATTGAGCAACACATGGGCGTTAGTAAGGGTGAAGGACAGTGATGCCTCCTATACCGTAACATTTCAGGGGGCATCAGTGTAATCTCCCAACCAGGGGCACTATAAATAGAGCCACATGTCCACCATTTGAGGTGGTTGGAACACTTGTATTCTACCGATACACACATAATTGAGCTACCTTTTACTCGTCCCCATAGTTTGTTAGGCTTGGACGAGCCCCTTTGAGATCCTCGAAGCCCCTCACTACACTATTTGGTCTCATGACTATAACAAAAATAACTATATTTTTGAATCTAACTATGAGATTGTACATGTAATTCAGCTAACTAAAAGAGTAGAATTTGTATGCGTATATAGGGGTGTTCGTATTGGTTTTTGCCGATGATTGTTGGCTGAAAATAAATAATAGTAGCTAAAAGAAGTGGTTTTTAGAAAAAGGGGGCGAGCGGTGGAAATAGTGAAGGAGAAATATATGCGTGTGATAAGAGCGAGAAGAGTGGGTGAGTGATGCACCTGTGAACCCCTTACTTTATCTCAGAAGCGAGACGATAACAAGAGGAGTAGAGGAGCCACTTGAAGAAATCAGGTGTTTATATTGGCTTTTGATTTTTTTAAGCAAAAATCATAAACAAAACCAATACGAGCAGGATCATATTGAAGACAAACACTTAATTAGTAGGTATGGTTTGGATAGTACGAAAAAGGATGGGATGAAGATCGTTAAGCGTAAAAGTGACTCACGTGGTTAAATCTATATCTCGTTCGAACAAATAAATTAGACGATTTCTTCGCTGATGTTTTGAAGCGGCTTATCGGGATATATTTTTAGAAGTAGCTTATCAGCTTTTGGTTCGTTTGCACGAACTCTTTCATTAGAACCAAAAATCATAAGTCACAACCATAAGCCACAGTCGAGAAGACTTCCCATGCCCCATTTAGCAAAACTCCAAAACAAGGCCTGGATCGTCATTGGGAGCAGGCAAGCCAGGTCAAATTGGTCACTACGCACTACATGGCCCCGCCTATTAGAGCTTTAGCTTCTGGCTCTTGACTTCTAGTTTCTTAATTTTGTCTTTTTTAGCTTTTTGGCTTTCTTTTGAACTTTTTCGTATTTTCTTTTTCCTTTTTCCTTTGCACTGTTCGTGATGATATAACTTTTGTAATTTTTTAAATTTAATTACGCTAAAAAACCTACTAACAAATACAGTGCAAAAAAAGCTATAAACTCAAGCTTAAAAGCCCAAATAGGCACCACCATAATCCAACCCCGTTTGAGGTTTGACTCGATGGCTCGCCATCCGCATCAACATCTTTGTCATCCATCGTTGTCTCAAAAAATACAATCGTCATGTTACTGGCTACTGCCTGACATGTATCCGTGCGTGTTCACCATTTGAGAAGGTTGGAACACTTGTATTCTACCGTTACACATATAATTGAGCTACCTTTTACTCGTCCCCATAGTTTGTTTGGCTTAGACGAGCCCCTTTGAGATCCTTTAAGCCTCTCACTACGCTATTTGGTCTCATGACTATTACAGAAACAACTATATTTTTTAATCTAGCCATGAGATTGTACAGGTAATTCAGCTAACTAAAAGAGTAGAATTTGTGTGCGTATATAGGGGTGTTCGTATTAGCTTTTGCCAATGATTTTTGGCTGAAAATAAATAATAAAAGCTAAAAGAAGTGGCTTTTAGAAATGTGTACGCGTGACGGAAGCGAGAAGAGTGGGCAAGTGATGCACCTGTGAACCCCGCTTTATCTTCGAAGCGAGACGATACCAAGAGGAGTGGAGAAGTCACTTTGAGAAATCAGGTGTTTATATTGGCTTTCGATTTTTCTAAACAAAAATCATAAACAGAAGCCAATATGAACAGGATCATATTAAAAACCAATACTTAATTAGTAGGTACGGTTTGGTTAGTACGAAAAGGATGGGACGAAGATCGAAGAAGAACGTTAAACGTGAGCGTGACTCACGTGGTTAAATTTATATCTCGTTCGAACAAATAAATGAGACGATTTCTTCGTTGATGTTTCGAAGCGGCTTATCGGGATAGATTTTTAGAAGCAACTTATCAGATTTCGGTTCGTTCACACGAATGCTCTCATTAGAACCAAAAATCATATGTCGCAGCCATAAACCGCAGTCGAGAAGACTTCCCATGCCACATTTAGCACAACTCCAAAACAAAGCCTAGATCATCATAGGGAGCAAGCAAGCCAGGTCAAATTGGTCACTACGCACGCATGGCCCCACTTATTACAGCTTAAGCTTCTGGTTGCTAACTTCTATCTTCTTAATTTCGTCTTTTTCTAGCTTTTGGCTTTCTTTTAGGCTTTTGTATTTTCTGTTTTCCCTTATCCCTTTGCACTGTCTGTGGTGATATAACTTTTTATGATTTTTTAAATTTAATTACGCTAAAAAAACCTACCAGCAGCTACAGTGTACTCAAACTTAAAAGCCTAAATAAGCACCACCATAATCCAACCCTGTTTGAGGTTTGACTCGATGGCTCGCCGTCCGTGTCAGCATTTTTATCATTTATCATTGTCTCAAAAATATAGACAAAAATTATTTAACTATAGTAAAAAAAACACCAATTTAGCGCCCCCACCGCCACCGCCACCGCACCAGAGCGGCCAGCGAGCCCCGCGCTGCACGAGCCCACCGGATTTGCACTCTTTGACCCCGTCCTAGCGGCCATGGTCCCTGTCCAGTGTCCAATTTCGTCGCGGACGGGGACAAGCAAAACCCGCCCTCCTTCTTGGCCGCTTGCTGGGCGTAAGCGTGATCTCAGTCGATGATCGATCGATCTGGAATTCTGGATCGAGCCCGGCCGGCCGGCCGAGCGTGCAGACACGCACGGCACGGCGCAGAGTGCCAAGTCCCCTCGCTTGATGTCACTCGTTAAGACGTCAGACTACATGTCCTCCAGGTCTTCAGTTCGGGCGACGCGGTTTTGCGCTATACTAGAACCTTATCTGCCATAGTGTTCCCGATTCTCTGTTCGTTGCATTCCAATCTTGCATAATGCAACTAGATTAGCACTGCTAGCTTATACAAATAGTTTTAAGGTGCTACTGTTGGATTAGATTGCTGTTCATGCATCAACGCGTTTTGCTTAACAGCAATGCTAGCTCTAGCCTCTAGCGTTCCCTTTAATTAGTCCTTTCCTCTGTTTTTAATCGTAGTAAAAGATTGCCGCCCGTCCATAGTCTTCTAGCAGCTTAGATTATTTTACGGTGGTGCAGTCCCTATACAAGCTTGAGCTGTCATGAGCCCTGTAAGTGGTTACATTCACTAGGCAGGAGCTGAATGGACAGGCAGGGACAGAGATACGAATGGAATATGCAGGGTAAAAATAGCAGACCAACAGGCAGGGACAGAGATACGAATGGAATATGCAGGGTAAAAATAGTAGGCCAACACGCTTACCGTTTGTCGTAGCCCTGCTAGAAACCACAGCATCCACATCGCCCTGTCACATTGTCTCCTGGGTAGTAACGAGCAGATTAGCTAGAATAATTCACCGATGCCTTGATTTGGGGCCAGCACCAATCCCTGTTCAGAGAACTCTATCGATGTTGCAGGAAAGGACCATGTACTTGTCACTGTGTCAAGTTTAAACATTAGAAAACAGCAGCATCGCTTTGAACACATAAATCTATCGCCTCCCAGGTCCACTTCAGAGTTCAAACCGATGCAGCAATGCGAATTCTTGAGGACTTCTCTGAGCTCTGAAGCTATCCTCGAGACGTAATCTATCACGCAATGCACACGAGTACACTCCTCAACGCCTTTGGTACGATACAATTACCAGATCATATAATTAAGGTCTTAACAGAGTATAATAATAACGATATATTTTATCTCTGACCCTGAGCTGACCGTTTCAAGAGGCGATTACGAAAGCAAAGCGCCCCAGGAAAAGCGTATTTTTGGACTCGGGTCGATGGCGCCACGCGTTTGATCCGTTCGTGCGGTTTTACTCGAGTTTTGTCCCGCAGCGAGAGACAGCAGATTGCTTCGAGCAGCGAGGAGACTAGAACCGAACGCAGCAGCAACACACAGCGCATGAAGCCAAGCTCCGTGATCCGGTCGCGACCGCCCTACAGAATCCCAAGGTTTTAATTAGCTCAAACTGCATGTGAAGATTTGGACATGTCGCATTAAGATATGATCGTATGAGAGAGAGAGAGAGATCGCCGAGATACCAACCTGATTTGTTGATCTGGCTGAAAGGGTTGGTGTTTATCCGGCAACTTGTTTGAGAGGCTGTTGTTTTGACTGGTTCAGGTGTTGGCCACAGAGTGAGCAAGGACAGTTAGAATCTAGCTGGAATCACCATCGATTTTAATACCATACGTGAACTATACTAGCACTGCTTTATTAACAGAACCACTAATGACATCTATTATATTATTAAAGTAGAAGCCAAATAAGACACCACGTTCGCTTTCAAGGGGTAGAAATTACCACATTAATCAGAGAAAAAAGATCTATACTGTCAATTGATGTAGATCTAAATTATAATGGTTGAGATGAATTTAGATCAACAAAGGAAAAAAAGAATGCGTTCAAGATAGAATAGGAAAAAACTTTACAAAACAGTCCGAACTGTATACAAGAAGCTCCCATTCGGACAGAGTAGGAAAATCGACAATACGAACTGTATACGAGGAGCTCCCATTCAGGACAGAGTAGTAAAATCAAGAAAATCGTGTTTAGGTAGAACACAATACATACTAGAAGACAAAACACAATCCAATCCGGAGAATACGAGTACATGTAGCCTATAAATACAGTATCCCATGTAGAACAACGACCTTGACTAGACCTTTTTTGCGTCCCGGGAGGCGAGCTCGGCTAGGAGGAAGATGGCAACTTGCAGCACTTGTGCTCTGACGGAGTTGAATAGGATCTCCATGAAGCCATTGATCACAGCTTGGCTAGCACGCAGAACACCTACTTGGCTGCGCTAGCCTCACGTCGAAGCTGGTCCATCCTAAGGACCGACTTCTCCGACTCAGCCAACTCCTCAGACGTGCAGACAGCACACACACCACTGCCTTACTGCTACTAGACACCGCCTCATCTTCATACAAGCATTCCAGTTCAATCAGGGGCGGAACTGGGCCTCGGGCTAGGTAGGCTATAGCCCGAGGCCCAGCAATACTACTAGTACTACCTCCTTTGCTACTCTCTCCATAAAATATCTAAAATAGCAGCCCAACCCAAGGCCTGAGAAATTGTTAGCCCGGCAGCCTGGTGAGAGCAGATGGCAGCCCAACTGCCGAAGGCCCAACACAACCAGCCAGCCCAAGCAATGCAGTCAGCCGACAGCCCATCACCTAGTCAAGTGGAAGAAGTGAAAAACCCTAATCCACAAATCCCTGGTCGGCCAGCCGCCCAGACGCCCAGTGCCCTAGCCCCCGATCCATTCCATGTGAGGCGACCGCACCCCCACCACCGGCTGCCACCCTTACCTAGTCACCTGCACGCGCCCCCATCGCCGCCTGCTGCCCTCGCCTACGCGCTCCTCGCGTCTGCCGGCCGCCGCCCTCGCCCCACTGTCCCGATGCGGTGACACCGCGATTCGTCGGCCACCGCCCTCGTTGACCTGCGCCTCCGTCTTTGGCCTCCGGGTGCCCTCGCGCCTCACCGAATCACCGAGTCCCCGCACCTGCACAGCTCATCCAGATCTAGATCCAGGCATCACCAAGTGGGCAAGCCCCAAATCCAATCAGTAAGGAAGTCAAGGAACCTCAGCTCTCTATTAGACCTCACCTCACCGCGCCCCCACCGCCGGCCGCCGCTGCGCGTGCCGCGCGTGTGTGGTCTGCAGGCTGCTACCTGCCAACTTGCCCCTCGCTCCCGACGCGGACACAGCCCTCGTGGACCTGCACCTCTGGGCTCCGGCCTCCTGGTGGGTGCCCTCAGCATCGTCGCCATCTCGTCGAGTTGCCGAGCGCCCGAGCAGAAGGCGGAGCAGTCAGCGAGGAATGGTCTGAAACCCGAAATCGAATGGCCGAGGCGTGAGGAGGTAACTGAGGTAAGGTCGGTCGCCGGTCTGTCTCGGTCGGATAAGGAATAAATAAGGTTGACTGGTCCAAATGAGGATTGGGAAATATTTAGTAGTAGGAATTATTTTTATGTTTTGAAAATAGTATGAATGATTAGATGAAATAATATATGTTCAATGTTTTATATTTCTTATTTAGGAATTAACTATTAAGGTTTAAGGATACAAATTACAAAATGAAGAGAAGCAAGACATTGTTATCGTATTTTCCAACACAAGATACCCAGTCAAACAGACAATCCAACTCAAACCAATCTCCAGAAATATTAGGAACTAGAGCTAGTAACACTGGGCAAAACATTCAGCTTAATCCAGATGATACTATTGCTGATCCTAGGCTTCGAAAATCGATAGAGGAGTTGGATGTGAATATTAGATATGTTGCTAGAAGAGAGTATTTGCAATTGGGACCAAGCCAACCAATTGAACATAAATTTCCATGGAGGGAACAGGGAAGTCAAAAGAGGAGATTTCAAGAATCATGGTTCAAGAAGCATGATTGGTTGGAATATAGCATTGCTAAAGATGTAGCTTTTTGTTTTTATTGTTTTCTCTTTAAGCAACAAAGAACTAAAAATTATAGTGTTGATCTTTCATAAAAATAGGATTTAGTGCTCATAATAAAGCAAGAAAACATTACAAGGCTTTCAAAAATCAAAGTTAAGATGTGGGTTATGTGATGGTAGTTGCCACCAAGAAGGATGATGAAGAATACAAAGCCCGTCTTACTATTATGTTAGCCATTTCAAAATTTCTTCTATTACAAGCCCTTACTTTTCGTGGACATGATGAATCATCTAGCTCGAGCAATAGGGGAAACTTTTTAGAAATGCTAAAATGGTATAAAGAGAGGGATGAGAAAACTGCAAAATTGCTTGACAATTCTCCTAGGAATAATTTAATGACTTTACCACAAGTACAAAAACAATTGTGCAAAGCGTGTGCGGAAGAGACCACCAAATCTATTATTAATAATATTGGGGATGCATTTTTCGCCATACTTGTTGATGAGGCTCGAGATGCATCTATCAAGGAGCAAATGGCTGTGGTTTTGAGGTTAGTAGCTACATCTTACGCTCTTTTTATGTTTGATAGTTTGAGTATGTTTAAAGTATATTAACAATGATTTCTTGTCCTACGCAGGTATGTCAATAATAAAGGGCAGGTGATAGAGAGATTTCTTGAGGTTCAACATATTTCTGATACGACATTATCTTCCTTAAAGACAACTTTGGATGGTATATTTTGTAAACATGGTTTATCTGTCTCTAGATTGCAGAAACAGGGATATGATGGAGTTTCAAACATAAGAGGACAATTCCATGAGTTGCAAAGACGCATATTAGATGAAAATCCATATGCTTTTTATATACATTGCTTTGCACATCAGTTACAATTAGTGGTTGTTTCTGTGGCTAAGTGTTGTTCTTCTGTCTTAGATTTGTTTAACTACATCACCTTGATTGTTAACACTATTAATGCTTCTTGTAACAGAAGAGATCAATTGGCACAAGATCACCACGATAAAATTATAAATAAATTAGAGAATGGTGAAATTTTCTTAGAAAGAGGGAAAAACCAACAAACTAACCTTGCAAGGCCTGGTGATACTCGTTGGGGTTCACATCATAAAACATTATGTAGTCTTCTCTTCATGTGGGCTTCGATCTTAAAGGTATTAGAGAATTTAAGTGATGATGCCACTAATGCTACACAGAAAACCATAGCTTCGGGTTTGTTGGGAAAAAAATAGAGAGATTTGAATTTATACTTATATTGCATCTTATGATCAAAATATTAGGCAAGACTAATGATCTTTCACAGTGCTTGCAAAAGAAAGATCAAAATATTGTCCGTGCTGTAAGCATGATTGAGACCACATTGAAGATAATTGAGGAAGTAAGAAATCATAGTTGGGATGACCTTTTTGAAGAATTGAAGGTCTTTTGTCTCCAACATAATATCACTATGCCGAATATGTCTGATAAAATACCGATTAGAGGTCGTTCAAGGGGTCGTGGTACTTGAATGGTAACTTACTATGAGCATTTCTATCATGAAATATTTATTGTGGTGCATGATCAAATTATTGTTGAGTTGAATAATCACTTTGCAGAAAGATTTACTAAGTTATTAAGGTGCATTGCTTGTCTTGATTCAAAAAATTCATTCACTAACTTCGATGAGAACAAATTAATTGAACTTTCTAGAATGTATACTGCTGATTTCTCTCAATATGACTGTGTAGTCCTTAAGGACCAACTTCACACATTTATTGTTGATGCAAGAGGTGATCTATCTTTTGCAAATTGTACCAACCTTGCAAATCTTGCTGTGAAGATGGTTGAGACTGACACACATACAGTTTTTCTATTGGTATATCGTCTTATTGAATTAGCCTTGATTTTACCAATGGCAACAGCAACTGTAGATATACAAGCAACAAGTTAACGAAGCTCATGTTAAGAGGTTATTGTTTAGTACAAAAATTGTAGAGGACGAGATGTAGATGGGGAGAAGCAGTAGGAGTTGATGTAGTGCAAGCAAATCTTGCTAATGTTGTGCAAGACAAAGCCGAGCAAGGGAGCAATAGCAGGTCGCCATGTGGACGAAGTAGAGGAAGCAGGGGAAGCCGACGTCACAGATCCGATGGTGATGAGATTAGGAGAAACAGCAGCAGCAGGAGGAGTTGGTGCAAGTCGTCGCCCCCTCCAACGTGTCTTGCTGATGAAGAGGAGTAGAAGTGGGGATTTGGGGGCTTACATTTGTGGAGAACAGAAAGCGAGCTGGGCTGTGGAGGTGCATCATGGCTCCGACTAGTGAAGGATTTGATGTGAAGAGAAATGGATGCTTACATTTGGTGAAAGATTGAGCTGGCTGTGCAGGGGAAGAGTGGATTTGTGGCTACTGGTGGAACTCTTAGCCAGCTACGGCCGATCTCCGGTGACAACAATGAGAGGAGGCGACTGCTTCGGCCGAACTCCGGCAACAATAGTGAGAGGAGGCGGCTGCTTGGAAAGAGAAGGCTACGAGTCCATTTTAGGGAAACAAGATAACTACTGGATAAATCAAAAATGAAAGGACACGATGCAAGGTATCTGTTGTATCCTTAAAGCATATTACTCTAATACGTTTCTAATATCCTAAAACATATTTTAAAAATTGCTATTTTCCAAATCAAATAATATACTAAAAATATATTTCCTCTATATGTGATTTGCCTATTATCTCAACTTGCTTTATACAGAGTTTATTAATTAAAAGTGTTTCAACAACATAACTCATACAAAGAGGCCATAATATAATTTTATTTCACCAAGTAGAATTATATTATAAACATGCATGCAAAATGTGCTCTAAAGTACTACAAAAACCAAAATTACCATGTGAGAAAAAAAACTCTGCACCGTCAATTGTGTGTCCAAAATATGAGGGTTTGTATTAAAAAAACATGCCAAGTAAAATCCAATAAAAAATAATCAATTAATCTTTATATGATTTCCAAACTAAAATCCCTAAATGGCTGAATAGCTGAAATTTGCAATAAAAAGGAGTGAAATCGTATATGTATTACAAAATAAATTAATTGAAAATTGCAATTCAATTTTTATATGAATTCCAAGGTAAACTCTCTAAGTTACATTTTCTTTCAAACTTCTATTATTAATACAAATGTTAATGATATCTTAAAAAGCTAAAAAACCTAAATATAAATTTTCAACAATCTAAATTATATCATTTCATAATACAACCTTTGGAACCAATCAAGCGCGCTTTTGCGTGGGCCACCTACTAGTTATCTTAATACGTACTGCTTAGTCTGATAAATCATGTGGACCACGAGATTCTTTTTAACGAAGGATATGCACATTGTAATACTACCAGCCAATAGGACCTTATAGTTCTTCGCAGTGAAATCTAATGCAGGCTAGAAACTGAGTCTGGATTAGGATGGAATTCGCTCAGTTTTTCTTTTTCCAGGTATGACATGATTCCAGGAATTTTAGTATTCGGTAACTGAATATGTTGGGCCTCCATTGAGGACTCGGTTGTATCAAAATGTCACAGCTAAATACGCTGGTCTTGCTATATTTGACAACTACACTGGAGCTAGCAGATAACGAGTACGGGTCAATTTGCTGAATACCAGAGACTTGTTCTCAGTTGAATTGTTGAGATAATTGACAAAAATTAAGCATGCATTATAGCATGAGATGTTAAGCCGGCAAGTGACCCGTAATCGAAACGAGTCAGAGGTTTATCTTGACCAACTTGATCTCATAATGGAAATAATCCTTTTGCTGGAAAGGTTACAATAAGCACTACATATTCCAAATAAGGAGGGGAAATAGTGACGAAAAGAAGACATTTGTCCCGTAAGGGAAACAAAAAAAAGACTGTACATAAAGCAACTCAAGCATATTTCGTATATAATTTATAACTGATTCTTCAGCCAAGACTTCATACAGAAAATAACAACCGAAGGAACGAAAATACCGTGAAGCCTGCACGGAGAAAGCTTCTAAGACCCTCAGGCATTCACATTCTGTTAATTCATTACACATGCTCTGGAGAGGGTACAAGGCTACAAGCTGCGAGATTGAATATCAATCCATGTCCATCACTTCCAAAATCTCAAAATGCAACAGCAGACTGCGAGGTCGACCATCAAAGAACTTCTTTTCAGATAGCAGCAGTCTCCCTTCACATTTTTGAGCCTCGTCTCGAAGCAACTGCAGCATTGTATCTTTCTCCCTCCAGATCCATGAGCGGTTCGGATCAGACCACTGCCTCGGTGTACAATGAAGAACAAAACAGAGATTCTTACTAGTATGTAAAACATAATTCGCTATCTCCTTGATCATTGCATGATCAGCAATACTAATGTACGCTCCAGCCCAATTGAGGCCAACATCCACGTAATGGAATTCGGAAATACTTGATAATACGTTGCTACTTGAAGCAGGGACAAGGAGATTATGGATCAAAGGAGATGGACTTGGTTGTGAAACATCAACTGAATTTTTCATAGATTTCGATGCTCAATAAGAAAGTTCTGCCACAAGCTGGTTGGCAACAACTCCACCCTTACTGAACCCCAGGATGATAGTCCTAGGAGAGTGTGACAGCAATGATGTAGTGAGATGCCGATTGCCTGCTGCATCCTTCAATGAGCCCCCCTTGAAATCATACTTTGTATCTGCTAACCATAAAAATGTAGATGGGGAAAAAATTAACAAGGAGAGATGAAAAGGCAGAGTTCTAGGTTAACTCTACAATGGCGATTTCTAGAATGAAAATACTCTTAGGATATCTCAACTTAGCTGAAAGATATAAAAATCCCTATAAAACGTACGATATTTTGAGCATGAAAGAAGAAAGAAATGGAAATTGTATTGGAGGGAAAAAATCTTATAGTGCATGCACTGTAGTAATGCACTAGGTTTTCTCCAATAGTGATGGGAAGGATTTATTCTCTAAGCAACATTGTGTTAAGTGAGGTGCACTGCAGCAGTATGTCATCAATATGGTAAGCATTACGTCAGCACAAAAAATAGAGGAAGATCTGCTCATGTAGTCAAAAAGTGAATCGGGTAAGAACATAAACCGCCATTCCTACTACACACAAAGAAATAAGCTACCTTATTAACCCAATTAAACCACCCTTAGATACAGCTATTTCTTGTGCCAATAGTGAACTAAAAGAATGTCTGTCTTCTTATACCTGATAGAGCGTCCAAGATTATTTTTTTACTGAGAGCCCGATCAACGAAATATTCAGTTAAATCTGTTCCAGAATGCTACCTAAGATCAGCTTGAGACTTGAAGCCTTGAACTAATACACACCTCTCGTTTCCCACGTTAATACAATAATCAAAGGTGACAAAATACCACGAACACCTCAGTTCTTGTAACATCATACCTAACCACAATGTTCACTACAAAGTGTTGAAAAAAATGCTTCATGGTTGCATCAATAATTACTCCTACATGGCATGTTCTTATAAGAACAACCAAAGAGAAAAGTAAGTAACTCTGAAGAGAGAAGAAACACTTAAATGTATCGATCTTTGCAAACAAAGAAGCAACCTTGAGCTAAGTCACAACTAAAAATGGCATCATTGAATGAATTCACCAAAACTATACCTCCCCAGCGCAATGTGCCAAGATGTTGGCAACGCCAGCCGCCGCCGGGAAGCCAGTGGGGTCATACCGCTTGGCGTCGCCGACGGCGTCCACGGACGGAACGAGCTCCCGGTAGACCGCGAACGCCGAACGGCCCAGCGAAGCAGGCGGCATCGACCACCCACGTGTTGGCCTCTCCGGCAAGCTTCCCAGCGAGGAGCCCGGCGAGGTAGGCGGCGTCCGACAGACGTTCGATCGCCGGCTCGCCGGTGCGGCGGACGGGGTCGCCCGAGAAGAGGATCACGTTGGCGCGTGGAACCTGGCCGGCCGGCATCAGAGAATCAGGCGTTGGAGGAGAGAGGGGCTAGCACTTGTAGAGGAAACAACGGTCGGGGTCGGGGGTTCGGCCTTACGGCGAGGGTTTTGGAGGGCAAGAGGACGAGTGAGGAGGCGACGCGGAAGGGGGGACCGCCTCGGGAGAGCGGGGCGTAGAGGACACCGGTCCACCGGTCCATGGCGGCGGCGGCGGCGGCGAGGTCGCCGGAGTTGGAGCGAGGGGACGGGTAGCGGGAGGAAAAGACATTGTTGCCCATGCGCTTCTACTGTCTTCCTCCTCCGGTCTCTTTTGCTTGGGCCTTGGTGGTCAGTGAAGGTATTATTAGTCTTGAGCCCAGGGCGAGTTCTGGGCTTAGTAATATCAGGCCCATGCTGTCTAAGGGCTCTCGGTCAGGACTCTCCCTTCTGGGATGCGTCCACATCCAAGGGCTGGAGGTAATTGGGCCACACGTGGCGCATTGTCTTGGGGCCGATTTGAAACTGGGCTGGATGTGGCAAAGCCCATATTGACATCCCCTGCTCTCAGGTCAGTTAGGGGTGTTTCTATTGGTTTTTTTTTTTGCCCATGGGTTTTAGCTGTAGTTTATAGTTTTTAATTAAAAATAAATAATAATAGCTGAAAAAATTGGCTTTTAGAAAGGAGGGCGAATGGTGGAAAAATGAGGAAGAGATATGTGCGTGTGACGGAAGCGAGAGGAGTGGGTGCTTGATACACTCGTGACTTCTTGCTTTATCCCCGAAAAGAAATGATAGCGAGAAAAGTAGAAAAACGGCTTCAAGAAATAAGATGTTTGTATTGGCTTTTGGTGGGGTAGGAGTGGTTCAGCCTGGTCCAATGGACCACCGAACCAGCTTGAAAATTGTAGAGTATGGGTTTGAGGTGCAACCTAATAAAAAAAAACTAGGTTCGATAGGTTCTGAGGGACGGGGAAGAAAAGCACCGGAGGAGATGGGTGGACATGGACATGGTAAGGCAACCAAACACGAGGAATTTGGTGAGGTCAGGTGGTGATGATGGATTTGTTATCTATTGGTTGCTTCTTGCTTCACTACACTTCTACTTTTTCATCCACTGCCGTTCATTGCATCTCTCTGCATACTAATTTGCAGCAAAGGAGTCAACCCACAAGATCCAATGGATCATGGGGATCACCCTGGTCTCCTCATAAGGGCAGTCCATTCCCTCAAAAAACCAATGGTAACTAGTAACTACGGGGTAGGTTTGGATCGAACCGCTCCGACCCATGCTTAACTGTAGCTTTTGGTTTTTCTAAACAGAAGTTGATATAAACAGAGCCTTAATTTGGTCAGCTTAATAAACAGGTTGTTACTTCTTGAGCTTATTGTGGCAAGAAATCACTTTTGTGCTAAAAAGTCCGAATAAACTCAGGCCCTGTTTAAGGGAACAACCAGCAGAGTCGCTTCATCAGAAAACTAGCTTACCTGTAATTAGAGGCTTTAACTTGTCAATACAAAATGAGCTTAAGCTTTTCTAAGAAACCTGAGTCAGTACCTCATTTGCCGTTTGGAACGAAATCATTAGGTAGCTAGACATCGGAGCCTATTCACATAATCACACACACACACAGAAGCTAAGGTAGGCCGTAGGTACGAGCCTTGGTGGCTTCAGGGCGTGGGATCCCCTCAAAAACTAGCCTTGCAGCCGATGGCTCCGTGCCTTCTCCGTCAACGGCGGAGGCCAATTGAAGCCTCTGTTTTGTTTGCGAGTTACGACGGCACACCAGCTGCTCTACCGATAGCTTATCAACGGGGATCGTCGTCGCTATCTATCCATCGCGCGCGCTGTTTGTATCAAGGACTGGAATAAGCATAGAATAAACCCGACGGCGACCGTCCGGGCAAAATTTTCCTCTCCCGTGAGGTCAGTGATCAGTGGTTTCTGTCGCGAGGACCCAGGCGGCGGGAAATACCGCAACTTGCGCCTGCATGAGCTCGACTCGGCCCATTTATGACTTTTTGTTTATAGATTTTGAATTCTAGCTGTTTGCAAGAGATGACAAAGAAAGAGACAGTCACATGTGGTTTTGACCGGCATAGCTGAAATCGGTATATTGTCTACTATAATAATTTGTAGACCTGTATTAAAAAGATGCATCACTTAAAAACTAGTTATTATAACAAAAATTAAAATCCACAAACACGAAGACCGTGGACGCGACCTCCTCCGCCATCGCCGCGACACCCACCTGGCGCGCCACCTCCTGGGCTTCTGCCACGCCATGCTCAACATGTGGAGGGCGATGCGCCAGCACCACGAGACGCAGTGCCTGATCGCACAGCAGCTGCGCGGACTGAGCACCCGGACGTCCATGGAGCCCACGACGGAGATCCACCACGAGGCCACGCCAGCGCTCGAGGCCGCCAAGGTGGTGTGGTGCGCGGCACTGGGCCACATGGCCAAGCGCCAGCGTGAAGGCCAAAGCACCAGCATGACTACGGCCACGACTTGCATGGCTAGCTCAAGTTGACGCTGACGCCGGCCAACGGCGTCGCGGCCTCCCGTTGCCGCCGAGCTCACCGCCTTCATCGACCGGTGGAGACAGGAGCTCGACCGCATGCACTGCGCCGGCATGCTCAAATTGATCAAGAACTTCGCCAGTACCACCCGCGCGCTCTACGCGCTGCAGAGCGACAACCTGTGGGTGGCACGGTGCATCCGGAAGTACTCCCGCGAGCTCAACAGCAAGTCCCAGATGCTGCGGCAAGAAGAGCTACTACGACCAAGATTGTCACGACACTCCAACAAGTGGTGGCGAGACCAGGGTGCCTGGACGCCTAGTCGACTAGGCTTCGCGACAGTTAGACGATAGTTGTCTTAAAATTTCTTAACTTTCAATCAATTTTCTTAGTCCTTAGATCTAGATATAACCATCCAAATGATTCCTCCTATTCCATATAAAACACATCCCAACCCTTAGATCTAAATTTAACCATCCAGATCATTTCTCTTATTCCATATAAAACTATCCTAATCCTTAGATCTAAATCCATCCAGATCATTTCTCTCATTCCATATAAACTCATCCTAATCCTAACCTCACCATTCCCACCCCTTACCCCACTACTAGCCACTCAATGCCACCTTCCTCAGATCTGATGCGGCGCAAGCTCCCTCCCCCCTCCCTCCTTAGATCTCGATGTGGCACAAGCTCCCCCGCGCGATGCGTCGGCGGCGGCAAGGGCCAAGTCCACCCCCTTCGACGCTAAACTTGCGCAGCCCTCCGCCACCATCGCTACAGGAGAGGACCTCGGACCGTTCTTGTGGCATGCATTCGCGTGCGGGGCGGAGCTGCTGTTGGCCTCGCTCCACGCCGTTGTGCAGGACCGTGAGGCCGAGATCGAGCTGTATCACGTGCACTTCCACGACTTCATCCGTGCCATCGACGACCTCCGCTCCCTCCTAGCCAGATGAGGCAATGGTAGTGCGGGAAGAGGCGGCTGGCTCCGGATCTGAATTGGCGGTAGCTATATCTGCACGGGGAGAGCCACAGGCGACCGGATTCAGCCTAAAAGTGATCACCTAGCTTCTCAACTATGAGCGACGAGCCTTGGCGTCCCCCTCGGACTGTCCGGACTACTTGACGTCCCCTAAGTGACATTGTGACAACTATGACTATGACTCATACGTGCCGGCAAGCATCTTGCCGTGGCACCGAGGGCGGCAATGGAGGAATGACGACAGGTGTGTGCATGACACGCACAGCGAGATGGTGCAGCGGAGTGAGGAGTTCGCGGTGTGCTGCAGGCTGGTGGAGGACGAGATGCGGAGGCACGCCACGAGGCGGCCACGGGGGAGGAGCGGGCGGCGGCGCCGGGCCCCAAAATCGAGGGCCCCATATCCGATGTACATATACTATGTAGTAGAGTATACGGTATCTGGCGAAAATTCTTTCTTGTATACATATACTAGGTTCTTTGCGGGGCCACAGATACCACATCCGCGGATCCGCAGGACTTGCGACTTCTCATCTTCTCGAAGTCGATCGTATTCGTCTAGGGGCGGCGCGCCTCCCAACCATCACGATGAATCTAATCCACGTCTCGATCCCATCCATCCGCCGCGCGTCGAGGTAGCCGTCTGCGGTTTGCCGTCTCTCCGTCGCGCTCGTCCCCCGCCGATAGCGACCAAGCGAAGCATCCGTCTTAGTCCTTTGCATGCAATTGCAGCGCATATTACGGAGTGCATCAATTTCTTTGTGAGAAGCGGTGCGACGGATACTAAATAGTACATAGGCGCATAAATTGGATTAGGTATGGTTATTTTTACGTCATATGTTGTTCTTTGTTAGTAGAGTGGTAAATGTGATGATTCTTTGGTTTTATACCTCAAGTCATATATCGATTACGTAGCTATCAGATTTATCAGAGATCTGCTTTCACTCTATCATCTTATTAGATGCGCGTGCATACCTTAAAACTGTATATTTGGTAGATTTGTTGCATTTCGAGAATTAAAAGCGTAAGCGAAAAGTCATTACGGGGATATCATATCCTTTTCGTTGTTGAAGCATTCAGTCTATTTCGTAATGTGGCTTCTTTACATATGTATTAAATTATGAAAGAAGGAACAATAATTATACATTCGCAATAAGATATGTTCATCTTGTTAATTGTTATTCAATAGTACCGATCACGTCTTGCCATTGGTAGGGTTTTGACTTTTGTGATGATTTCTTCGATGGTAATTATAATGTGCATGCTAGTTACATGGTTGAATGCTGTAAATATATATAGTCGCGACAATGCCATCTGATCGTTCACTTTGGAGCCGTGTTCGAAGCGTGATTGGATTATGTATTTGAAAAAGTTGTTCACTGTTACACTTGTACGAAGAAATGAGGGCCACATCTACATCACATATTCACTTTGTCATTGCTTCTTGTAGTTTGCATATTAGAAATTTTTATTCAATAATTAGTGCTTTGTAGTTACTAATTATACTATTGTTCTTTAAATTTTAGTACCATGTCATCTAGAAAATATGCATCCTGTGATAAAAAAAGAAAAAGAGGAAACAAATAGATGAGTTGATAGAATCACGAGAGGATCTATTGACAAATTTTTAAAAATGTCTGACAGTTCAAGAAATCGATGAATTGGCGATAGTTGCTATGGAGGAAGATGCTAATGTGAATCTAGAAGATGAGGCCCTATGGAAGACCATGTCAACATCAACACAGATGATAACAATGTGAGTGATCATGAGCACATATTTAATTCATCGCTACAGAATCTGCTAGTTTTGATGAACGATTATTTACTACAAATATTTATGATCCGATAAATTGGGGTAATCTTGATAACAAAGCAAGAGACATATTATTGGATGAGATTGATATCAATACCATCATCTATGACTTCGCATCTAGAAATATCTATAAATTCTTTGATATGAATTTTTCTTTAATACATAACGCATTTTAAGTGTTTGTTGGTAAAATTAGATATATATGTGTGTGTATGTGTGTATATTTATATTTAGATATTTATACTAGGGCTCCTATTTCTAGTTTCGCCCCGGGCCCTTGAAATCTCAGGACCGGCCCTGGCACGCCAAGCCCATCGACGCCACCAGGTTGGCGGCGGTCACCGGCGTGCAGGGGACGCTGCCCGCCGTGTTCCAGGCGATGGCCGCGTTCTCGGCGTTGCTTGCGCATGCGCTGGAAGCTGTGTGCAGGCAGGGTACCCATGTGCGTTAACTCATTTGCGTTGGCGATTTTCCCTTTTACCCGTCTATACGTGTGAAAGATACACATGAAGTGCCGGTAGGATTTAGAAACACGAAACAAAGGAGAACAAAATCGAGGCCTCACTGAGTTCTGCCGTTTGTGACCATCGCAGTTTCGGAAAAGCACAAAAATACTATTTCGATTTGGATTTATCACAAACCCATGTATGTCCCGCTCATTTCAATTTCAGTTTCTAACTTATTTTTCACTATTCATAAATTTCGTCTTTTTTTAAACTTTTAACTTTTTTAAGCTTTTTTGCCGGTTCTTTTTTCCGTATTTATTTGCGTTGTCTGTGTTGAACTAGCATATTTTTTCTATTTTTAAATTTTTTAGATTTAATTACACTAAATAAGTCACCTTCAACTACAGTGAAATTTTAGCTATAAGCCACAATTTTTCAACCCAACTGAGCAGGGCCGCGTCGGATGCTGCCGCCGTTTTGGAACTGGAAGGAATAATAATAACGACAAAAAAAACTGTCCTAGAAATACCAGTGTTTTCACTCCAGCAACTAACACTCCATTTCGATACAAAAACAGCAAAGTACGTAGATTTGCCATAGAAGCTCTATCAGGATTAACAAGACGAGAGTATATCAATCAAACATATCAGGTCATATGAGAAATTTGTGCAAAGGGCACAGTTTTACTTTTATGCAACGGGTAGTCTTTCTTTTCTTTTTTTCCTTCGGAGTATGCCGACTATCAACCCATGGGAAAGGAAAAGGTCCATGTTCATAAGAGAACCTATCCAATGCAGCTTACATCACTTCTTTGAAAGAGCCATGACGTTGAAGTTCATTGAGTCAGGGTTTGCCGCAATTCTGGCTTTGATGACTTTTGCAGCATCCTGAGAAAAAAAAATAAAGTAGATTCCACATTTAGCATAGCAACACAAAAGAGATGGGGGGGGGGGGGTACAAAACAGGTAGGAAATACACCCAAAGGCATAAATCATAAGCATTTTGAATGTAAAGACATCAGATGAGAAAATGCTAAACGCTATGCTTAACACAAAGTGTATTTTACCATGTACCCTTAAATAGATAAGGGACAACAGCAGCAAACTATCTGACAAAAAAACTGCTAGCACTACAGGCAAAACAAACTACTAGCACAACAATAAATAAGGGTAGAAATATGCCGTAAATTTAAAAATAGAAGAAGGAAACAAGTAATACGCAAGGAAATATTTGACCTGCAGCAATGTACCAGGTGATGAAGAGCCATGAGATATCGGTTGCAATTTTCTTCCATCAAGCTCATAAAGTTCACCTGTTGCATTCCATAAAAGGATTATTATTTTTAAGTTGGCCAACAAACAGATGACTACTACTAACAATAAGATTTGGCATTTAAGTAGAGACTAGTATGGTGCCTACCATCAACACAAGAGAAACATACAAAATGTTCATTCACCTCAACATTGGCCTGCACAGGAAAGACAATTAAATTGACAGTCAAAAGAGGGGGAGGCGGCACAAACTAGGATATCACTTATATGGGCACATTTCGGGCCTGTTCTTTTTGGCTGCGGCTTATGGCTTTTGGCTGAAATTTTTGAATTTTAGTTGTTTACGGTACAGATTACAGAGAGATCGATACTCACTTGCAATTTTGGTTGGTATAGATGTTAGGCTTTTAACGTGTACTACGTTTAACTTGTAGACCCCATCTTGAGAAAATACTCCGTTTAAAAGTTAGGTACTGTAGCGGCTGCGAAAAGCCGGCCGGCTGGAGGCCAGCCGAACAGGCCCTTCTTATCTTCCCCCTCGAGCCCCATTTAAATGTAATTTCCACGATTACACTGAGAAGGTACTATGGTATTGTAATTGGTTATGCCTTTAAAGGATGAGTTTATAGACTGTCCTTTTGTTATAAGAACAGCCCTCCCAAGTCCCACGCTCCAAGCTGAACTTGTACATGAGTGCATAGAAGCTATCTAATTTCAGCTCTTGCACAATGACATTCTACCGGCAGCATGTACCATCAAGAACAATAAGTGATGTCAGATGACACGATGGCGATATACCAGGTTAACTAGTTGTCTACTCAACAGAACAACGTTTGATGCTATCTTGCAATAATGGACATACGAAAAAGAGTGGAATGGGAGTGGATACATCAGTGTCACCAGCAGCAGCAGCAGTGGAATGAGCATCCTCCATCTCATCGTCCTCCTCAAGAAAGGCAGCACGCTGAATATAGCAAACAGTTTGTACATTAGGACAATACAAAAGTTGACTGAAGACTACAATGAATTAACGCATATCAAATACTAACCTGGACTGGATCCATATCAGCTGTTTGTTTGTAAAACCTATCAAAATATGACCCCTCGACTGCAAAGAAGAAAGTAGCAATTAAATCTTGCTACAAGCCAAAGTAGTCAGAATTCAAAACTAGAGCAACTAGGTGACATGTTCATGTAAGCCAATGCTTAGGTTCATGGCATATAAGCAAAAAGGTGAATAAATAGAATAGACTATTGGGACAAGTCTGAAGCAATCAAAAGCATGTCTTACCATACGCGTATAATGTGCCATAAAGCCAGATCAGGGTATACTATAGAGTCGCCTGATTTATGATGAATATCAAGAAAAGGGCAGGCGAAATAGCAATGAAACTGAAGTATTGCTACAATTTTCTCCTACATATGCTGATTGTCTAATATCAATACCCTCAAGCCATCAATCCATTTCACCAAAGCTTTGTTCATTTTCAGTAAAAGCAGGAAAATCAAAAATGGGATGCACTTTGAAGTTTCACAAACCAAACAACTTATTTATATTATGATATAATAAAATGGTAACTGCGAGAACAAAATAGACAAGGATGCTTGCCATTTACTGTCTGCTCAAACTAATATAAGGCTTATTCTTTTGGGCTGCGGCTTGTAGCTTTTGGCTGTAACTTATTAGTCTAATGAATAGTGATTACTGAGAGAAGTCAAAAGCCGCTAAAATGCCAAAAAGAACAGGGCTATAATTGGATCACCAAAAAAGCATCACTTGAGTACCCTTTTCCTGTCTATTGTCTTATTTCTATCTGACAGCTTTCCTTGTGTAACATATAGAACACTTTATGACATAATGACTCAATTGTAGACCATAGACTGTAGCCATTAGTTAAATGAGAACCCAAAGTTATAATAATTACCCAGATTGATTTTGGATGCAGCATTCCCAATTGCATGAATAACACCAACTGTTCCACAAGCGTTGCCAACAGTCTGCTTTGTAAAGTATACCTTCTTGCTTGAATCCTGCACATCAAGTTCTTGGATTAAGAAAATAAAGTGTACCTATATTCAGTTTTCACCACTTGTCAATATTTTTGCAATAAAAAGATCCACATTTTAACATGTGCCCAAGTTGAAAACCAGCGAACTACAAATTGATGTGCAGTTTGGCATGATGCATCAATGAAGTAAAAGATCACTTGATATATATGAAATATCATATATTTTGACACTTTTAACATGCAGGATGAAGGGATTAGGAATCAAGCGAGGCCCCTCAAAAAAAAGGGAGAAATAAATTAGTAGTTTCATTGGAATGTGAAACATGTTTACTGAACCAAGCACTGCAAAATGCAACATAGGCACGGTACCATAAAAGGCTCCCAGTAACATGAAATACGATTGGTAGAAGACAACATATGTTGTTTGATAATGCATTAACCTAAAGAGAGTTGTGCTGTAAGAAATGGGGTATACTACACACAGGCGACCAATATAATCATCACAAATTTAGTTTTAAAAAAATCCGCCACACTTTGTGTCTACGAAAAGTTGGCCAGTTACCTACAATTTTGTAGGCACGCCATAGCTTTTGACTTCAAAACAAAACAACATCCTAACATGACCTCAATACAAAACAACATCCTAACTTCCTAACCAGCTGTGGCACATCTAACTTCAGTAAGGCAAAATGTGCCTTCAAACGTAACATGCTCATACATCAACAGCAATTGCAGAATCACTTGGATTCTGGCTGATTAAACTTATATAGTCAATATATAATATGAGACATGGAACTGCAGTTCATATGGTAGGAGCATCATGTAAAACGTCGACCATTTATAATTCATTAAGTAATGGAAAATTAAGCACCCAATTCCATCCAGTCTAATCTCTGAAGTATTACACATATACTTCAGTTGAGCACACAGATTTCTGTGTTATAACTGTAACATAGGATGTTCCAAATTCCAAGTTCCAAGCAATAAATGAGAAAAGATATATAAAAAAGAAGCAACATGTCCATCGATCATTTACATGCATCATCATTTTAAGCCAGGATGCAATAGTCGTAACTATAAATGTTGCAAGAGAATCACTATTAAAGCTATTTGACATGAAAACAATAAAGGAAGACCATGTTTGCACCTAAAATCACCATGCAATCAGATAAAGTGTTTTATTTAGAAATGCACATGGATGTGCCTTCTGATGTAAAAGAAAACTCGTTGACAACCATGATCAAGTGAAATGATATCTCCTCACTGACCATATAAAAAATGTCTTGGTGTTTAAAAATAACTTCGCAATTCTAGGTAAGTACTGCACGCTATTCCAGCCATCTCTGGATTCACTTTATGGAGCTGAAAGCAGAATGCATTCCTGCAATACATCATATGGTAATACTACAGAGGATCAACTTTCTAAATATATCATAAACTAACATGATCATGTACTATAGTAGATTCAACCAGTGAATATGTGAATACAGTAACAGAATCCTGTGTCGATAGAGCCAAAGATCACAACTAAACAAGGCAAACAAACTCAAAACACAATAATTTTGTGTTCGGTAAAAGAGATCAATAATTACCAAATTCAACAATTACGCTTCCACTAAAACCTACAAACAGAAGTCACTGCCGCTGACGCCAATGTAATTGCAATGCAGCATTGTACAAAATAACATACACGTCACAAAAGCCCGGACTCCATTACAAACAATTGAGGACCTGTCCTGGCCTTATAGAGAGCTGATACAATAGCTTCCTAGTTTCCTACTAGACCTTTTTTTTTTGCCTATAGTTCAGAGCAGCGATCTATACCAAAAAGCATCACACTGTGGGTGAGGCATTCTGTCGAACACATTAAATGCACTACGAAGAAAAAACAGGACAGAATGATACAACCGTACCTTGCCCCCGGCCGTGGAAGTGGCAGAAGCGTCGGATTCCCCCTTCTCCTCATCGTCCTGCTCGCCCGTAAAGCAACGAAGTCATCACCCTCTTCTCATCACATAATCCAAAGCAAAGCGAACCCCTCGAGCGGGACACGAGGAATTTTACCAGGGAGGTGAGCGGGTAGAGGAATAGGACGGCGAGCACGGGCTGGGGCACCATGGCGAGCAACTCGTCGTCGAGCCCGTAGACGTCGGAGAACTGCGCCTCCCCCTCAGAGACCCCCAGCCCCCACATGAACTGCACGCACCAGCACAGCCAAAGAGGCGAGGCGGCGGAAGCGCCATCTGTGAGCGAGCGCGCGGCCCGAACGGGAATGGAACGAAACCCTAGCGCCGGAGGAGGAGAGGTGCGCTCACCTGGTTCATGACGTCGGGGTTGGCCTCGAGGGGGATCCACCGCTTCCCCATCTTCTCGGGCGTGCGGCGCGGCGGAGGAAGAAAGGAAGAACCAGGCGGGTGGCGAGAGAGTAGGGGATGCGGAGCGGCGTGGGGGCAATTGGTGTTGGCGTGGGCATTTTCTTATGCTGCGCGGTGAAGCGGAAGCGCAAGTGGCGTACGCTGCACGCCTACGCCGCTATGCGGCGCACGAACCGGAGACGGCCGGGAGGCCAGGAGTCAAGCGTTGGCGTCTAGTTGGTCGAGTTACTCGAGTCGTGGTCTTGCTCCTTGGAACTATTTCTAAAGTGGCTTTTGATATATATTTTTTTTGCTTTTGGGCCGAAATAGTGTTAGAGTGACTTAGTTTTTCTGATATATTTAATTAAAGAAAGATAAAAATAAAAATACCACTATATCTTCGTGAATAACGTAAAAGAAAAATAACATGTTAGAAAGCTAATATGTTCCAGACGATTTTTGGCTTCTAGAATTTGGATAAGGATCCTTATGTGTTCAAAGGGATTTTAAATGAATTTCACAGATAAAAGACTTGGCAATTTCCTTTTTTTATTGAGTAACTTATCGTATAGTACTAAATCTCTGGTACTTAAAAATGTGAGTTGGTGTATTCTCCCTCCTTCTCAGCCATCCGATCAAAGATCAACCGTTCAGATCCACATGTAGTTAGTTCTTTCGCTCCTCGTAGAAAAGGTTGGGCCGACGTGTGGGCTGCACTCCTTCTCTTCTCTTCCCCCGCATCCTTCGCCTCTCGCAACCACTCCACCTCTTGCAACCGCTGCCTCCTCTCCCCCGAACCCTCGTGCCGCGCCTCTCTCCTCCTCAGAGTCGCCACCAATTCCTTCCTCGCACGGCAACGTTTGGTCGTAGTCCTCCAACTTCCCTCAGCAGTGCTGCACACCCCCGTCGTCGCCTTCCCAACACATTCGCCCACCGCCTCCTCTCCCCATCTGCCTGTCGCCGCCTCCCCACCTCCACCGCCTGCAACCGTCGTCTCCTTCTCTCCCTCGAACCCTTGTGACGCGCCTCCTCCTTCTCGTTGTCGCCACCAATTCTTTCCCACGCGGCAGGTCGCAGTCCCCAACTTCCCCTAGCAGCATCGCATCTTCCCGTCGCCGCCTCCCCAACGCATTCATCCACCACCTCCTCTCCCCATCTGCCCGCCGCTGCCTCCCCACCTCCACCTCCCACAACCTCCGCCTCCTTCTCTCCCGAAACCTCATGTTGCGCCTCATCCTCCTCGGTACCACCACCAATTACATCTCTTATTGCCCCTCCAACCAGCGTCACAACGCTTGGCAACAATGGCCGGTGGATCAGGGAGAAGGGCGCTCGGTGATAGCGGCCCGTGGATCAGAGAGAAGGGCACTCGACAATAGCGGTAGTGTCTTCCTCTTCCTACGCCCTCCCACGTGGCTCTCTCCCCGTTGCCACCGCCCAGCGGTCACTCACCTGGTAAGCCTCTCTACCTCCTCCTGCTCTTCGCTCGGAGCCTATCGCTCTCTTTGGCAATTTTGGTCTCCCAAGCGGGTCGTCGAAGTCGGTGCTGTGATCAAAGGAGGCCGTAGGTCAAGGTGTCGTGGTCGAAGTCGAGGGGCCGTGGTCGAAGTCGAAGCCATGGTTGAAGTCGAAGATTAGTGGTCGAAGCCGTGGTCGAAGGGGCGGTAGTCGAAGTCAAAGAGCCGTGGTTGAAGTAAGGTTGTGGTCGAAGTTGAAGGGTCGTGATCGAAGTCCAAACCGTGGTCGAAGGGACAATGGTCGAAGGCAGTGGTCGAATTTAAAGGGCCATGGACGAAATCGATTTGCGGTCGAAGTTAAAGGGCCGTAGTCGAAATCGAAGGGTCGTGATCGAAGTCCAAACCGTGGTCGAAGGGGACAGTGGTCAAAGGGGCCAGTGGTTGAAGTCGAAGGGTAATGGTCGAAATCCAAGCTATGGTCAAAGGGGTAGTGGTCGAAGTCGAAAGGCTATGGATGAAGTCGGTCCGAAGTTGAAGTCGAAGGGTCGTGGTCAACGTCGGGGCTATGGTTGAGGGGTCATGGACAAAGATCCGTGGTCAAGGGGGCGGTGGTCGAAGAGGGAAGTGGTCAACGTCGAAGGGTCGTGGTCAAAGAGGACAGTGGTCAAAGTCGAAGTCGTGGTCAATATCAAAGGGCCGTGGTCGAAGGGGACAGTTGTCGACGTCGAAGGGCCATGGTCAAAGGGGACAATGGTCGAAGGGGGCGATGGTCGAAAGGGGAAGTGGTCGATTTCGAAGGGCCATGGTCAAAGAGGACAGTGATCGAAGGGGGAGTGAAATCGAAAATCCATTGTCAAAGTCGAAGCTGTGGTTGAAGAGGGTCGTAGTCGAAAGGGGAAGTGATCGACGACAAAGGATCGTGGTCGAAGGGGCGGTGGTCGAAGGAGGAAGTGATCGACGTCAAAGGGTTTTAGTCATCAAAGGATCGTGGTCGAAGGGGATAGTAGTCGAAGGGGACTGTGGTCGAAGTCAAAGATCCGTGTTTAAAGTCGAAGATCCTTAGTCAAAGTTGAACCTGTGGTCGAAGGGGGCCATGGTCGAAGGGGGAAGTGGTTGGCGTCGAAGCGCCGTGGTTAAAAGGAAGAGTGGTCGAGGGGGCAATGATCGAAGTCGAAGATCCATGGTCGTTGTCAAAGCCGTGGTCAAAAAGGATAATGGTTGACATCGAAGGGTCGTGGTCGAAGGGGATAATGGTTGAAGGGGGCAGTGGTCGAAGTCGAAGAGAGCACTGCTCGAAGTCAAAGGTAGCAGTGGTTGAAGTCACGGTCATGGTCGTAGTCGTAGCGCCCATGGACATGGTCGTAGCGGTCATGGTTGTAGTCGTGACGCCAACCCGGAGGGCACCTGCTGGTTCGTTCATAACCTCCACCGCTACGAGTTTCCCCTCCAGTTGTACATTTCAGTTGCTCCATTGAACTATCATGCTATTATTTGATTAATGGCACATTATTTTATAATGGTTAGCTATAAATCCATCAGAGTTCATCAATTTAATTTGTGTTTCGGCAATTCCATTTGTCTTGCTGATGCTCTAAACTGGATAAGATTGTTGGGAAATACATTTGTCCCTGATTTACTACCAGAAGATCTATTTGGTCGCTTTTAGTTGCCAAAAATTTAAGTAAGCGTGTGTTAGTCATTTTAATGAACTATATCCTTGTGTTCAGGTTGACGGCTGTGGTGGTGCAGACATGGACAAAGAAAACGAGGAAAGTCGTCCAAAGAATGTGAAAGTAATTTTTCTGATCTGATCTCTCAGTTTGACAGCCCTTCTTTTCCTGATATCCTTAACCTCTTACAGCTCAACAAAGAAGAAGATGATAAAATGAGAACAACAGCTGCAAATGTTGCTGCTCGACAGGCAGCTGGAGGAAGTGATATGCTGTCAAAGTGGCAGCTGATGGCTGAACAAGCCAGACAGAAGCGAGAAGGCCTTGAGGGATCTGCTTCACAGCGAGCACCGGTTCCAAGGCCATCACATTTGCTCGGAAAAGGACCCATGGAAAACCAGGAAGCTTCGAAGAGGACACATTCTTCAGCCTTCGGAACTGGTAAATTAAGCAGTAGCCTCGCATCAATCTTTTTTTTTTTTTTGCATTTTCATATTGCAGTAATAAAAAGCGTTCCAAACTCAGGATACACATCATACTGTTTATTTCAGGTGGCATGAACAGGCAAGGCAGGAGTCCATTTGCAGTAGTGCCTGACTCAAAAGGGCCACAACGAGCTATTTCTGTAAAGGATGTGATCTGTGTCCTTGCAGTAGTCATATATTTAGGTCTCATTCTATTCAACTTATATCTTCCATCAAACAAATAAATGGTATGATTTTTCCGTCATCTCTTTAAAGCGATTTATTGGTATTCGATTCATTTACACAAGTACTTGCTCTAGGGGCAAAAACCATTTGCCATATCTATAAGCCGTTAATGTACCGTACACCCATCATTTGTAACGATGTTTTTTTTTGCGAGAATCATGTGTAACGATGTTAACGCATAACTTATGGCTCTCCTTCCAGTCGGTGTGGTTTGGAGTGAGAAGATAAATTGATGACAGTGTTAGCTAGTTGACATGGCAGATCTGTTAACACATAAAGTGGTGAATTGTCATCAAAATGGTTCTGTAAAAAATTGCTATGAAAGTGTTATCTTGTGATGGCAAGGAGATCGCTCACTGCTTGTGCCTGAACCAGACCGTTAATTTGTTCTCGTGCTCATGCAATGCTCAGTGCAGTCGTGCACACGATAATTTGATAAATCATTGTTCTAATTATTATTTTCCTGCCCTGATTCCCAGAGTGTTAGATACGTGCGAACTAAAATAACGCTAAATCTAACACTGGTCAAATCAGACCCAGGAACACCACACGCAATCACAAACTGGAAACAGCGATGGCCGCAGCCACTGGGCACAACATCTAAAAGAACTCGAAGTCAAGGTATTTCCCGCCGGACTTCACCTCGGCGCCTACCACCCTCTTGCTGCCGCTCCCCACCGGCTCGGCCACGCCGTACTTGGCCGGCAGCTCTGCCTCGACGGGCCTCGGCACCTCGGGAGGCGTGCTGCACCGGATGAGCGCCCAGTTGACGCCCTCGAAGAAGGGGTGCTGCTTGATCTCGGCCGCGCCCCGCTTCACGCCGAGGCGATGCTGCGGCTCCTTTACCAGGAGCCCCCTGATGAGGTCCCTGCTCGCGTAGCTCGTCGACGGTGACTCCGGGAACAGTAGCTGCTGCCCGACCACGTTGAACAGCGTGGCGCGGTTGCCCGACCCCTTGAACGGCGTCTTACCGTAGAGGAGCTCGTGCAGGAATATGCCGAACGTCCACCAGTCGACGGCGCTGCCGTGGCCTTCGCCCTTGATGATTTCCGGGGCAAGGTACTCGTGAGTCCCGACGAACGACATCGACCGAGCCGTCGTCGGCTCGGCGACGAGCTCCGGCAGGGTGGTGGCGCTCTGTCCCAGCTCAGACCTCGGCTTCCTGCCCTGCTTCTTGCTCTTCTGGCTGAACAGCTTGGGCATGAAGCACGCAGGCTGGATGCAGACTGAAGAAGGCTCCATGCAAGCGGGCTGGACGCAGAACGAGCCGCCTGCTCTTCTGGGATCGGAATCAGACGCCGATGCTCTGATGAGCGTAGGCGACACCGCGCACCGCAGCGAGAGGTCGAAGTCGGAGAGCATGATGTGGCCGTCGTCACGCACCAGGACGTTCTCCGGCTTCAGATCCCGGTAGACAACTCCCAACATGTGCAGGTACTCCAGAGCTAGGAGTACTTCTGCAGCATAAAACCTGCTCAGGGTACGCGCACCAATCACGTTAGTACTTCAGGTAGAAGACAATCCTATATGCGCAGTAGTTATTGCACAGAAGAATCTACCATGTACTCCAACTGTAAAACACTGCAGGAAAACATATTTGAGCATGCTTAATTGTTTGTCATGCTATGATGCTATCCACGGCACGCATCATCACAGGGCATAAATGTACAACATGTACTAATATATGTCCAATCCGTGGAGATTATAATGTAAGCACCATGGACCCTCTGTTCATAAATATTGTACTGTACTAGTGTACTCCGTGGCTGTTGGTCTAGCGATGACTTTTCGTCATATACCAGTTTCCCAAATTTCCATCACTAAACAGCCAAGTAATTTCAAAATCCATAAAATAACGTAAAAATGTACTACGATAGTTAAAGAACATTGCATTCCAAAATTAAATGAGTCCAAAATAAGATGTCAACATAGGTATGACAGCAAGGCCTTTTTCTGAAGGACAGGAAGGCACATGGCTTGCTGAAAAATAAACGCCGCTCAATATGCAATTTTGTCTAAAAAACTGCTATATGCTTGAACATGGATTACCTTGCTGCATACTCAGAAAAGTGCTTTCGTGGCTGCCGCTGTCGCAGTGTGTGCAGATCACCACCCGGACAGAATTCCATTACCAAACACGAAAATCTGTCGGTCTCAAAGTGTGTGTACAGAGTAGGAAGGAATGGGTGATCAAGAAGCTGCAGAATCTCCCTTTCAGTTTGGGCCCTGTTCAACTTCTTCCGGCTTGCCAATGATGCCTTGTCCATTACTTTCATTGCAAAGTAGCGCCTTGTTCCACTCAACTCTGAGAGGTACACACTGCCAATGTCACCACAGCCAAGACGCTTGAGCAGTCTAAAATGGCTCATCCCAAGCACATTGTCCCGAGCTCGGACAGCAAGAATGGCTCTCCATCTAGGATCATTGCCCTTGTGAGGTTTGCTAGCACCTCCTGTGATGTTACTCCAATTGCTGTCATCGCTAAGGCCACTGCTATCACTCGCTCGACTCATGCTAGTCTTTGTGCTTTCCATTGAGTTGCCTCTGAAGCTACCCTTTGTGCTATCGCGCGTCTTCTCCGCAGTAAACATGGGTTCACTGGTTAGGACTCCACTTCTACATGTGCTTGTGCAGCTTTTTCTGATGTTTGTGGCAGCGACCACGCCGGTGCTGTCACTGCTACTATGGGGGCTGACATTGCCACTGGGAGGGAGGGAGGCATCCCAGACGCAATCCTTCTCCTCTGAGGCCTGAGTTGAGGGTACAGCCTCAACAGGCTCTGGAACACACGCCACTGGGAATGGTGGTGCCACCACTGCACCGGACACCTTCCTCTCTTCGACCAAACCATTGACATTGCCTATGCTGACAACCACATCCGGCTTCACATCCGTGCCATGGATCGAAAGGTCTTCCATAGATGGTCCTTCAGCCGATAGGCCTTGCATCAAGCACCTCGGTGGCTCTGACTTCTTCTCGTCAATTGCGACATACACTGTACTCATGAGATCCACATCAATGGGCTCTGGGGGGTGGCTCGCCCCGGAGAACGAACACCGGCCACCCTCATCTGATGATTCCTCGCTCCGGAAGCTCTCCTCGCCTTCAGCCGACAGATCCTTCTCATCCGGCTGCTGTGAGCTCTCCCCATCCCTTGATGCATTTATCACTACTGATATTGGCAACTCTAAATTATTTGGCTGATGAGCAGTGGCCACCGAAGGGCCTTTTGGCTCGGCAGTCTTATCAACTGCCTCCATCAAAACTTAGCATCACAAGCGCTCAACCACCGAGCAATATCCGGTCACCTCTAGGTGATTATGTCCACCAAACGAGGCAAATCTTGAAACAATTGAGAGGATTAAAACTCAGGGGAAGTTTTTCACCTTCTAATTGTTGGCCCTAAGCAAGCTGCAGGAATAGGGAGCGCCGCAACTAAGCAAAGCACCTTTTCCCAAGAACCTGAAGCAACCTGCAACTTCTTTGCAATCGAAAGGATTCCACCCACCAAGAACCCAGCCTCCTCCTCGCCCAATTATTGGCACCAAGAGGGCAAATGTAGGTGCCGGAAGCGCTCGACTCTGCAGAGAAACACGAAACACACAAGAAGCAGCTTAACGCGCCAAATTGGTCATGAATTTTTTGAGTAAACTCCAATCCACCAAAATAGGCCTAAGTTCCTTGAATCATAAGCATCCAGAAGCCCGAAACCAAAGCAAAAAAAAATTCTAAAATCCATCAGGCAATCTACAGCAAAACTAGGCACATTGAGATCTTTCCCCACATAAACGAGGGCAAAGAAAAGAAAAGAAGAGTAAAAATCACTACTACTTCCCCAAGAAACAAGAACGAAACAAAAACCAAACCAAACAAAGCAAGAAGAAAGGGGGCCAAGAAAATCACCTTGGACAACTAAAGATGGAGATCCCGTAGCGGCTTGAGCTCGGTCTTGTTTGGCTCTCCCCGCCACTCTTCCAGCCTCCACTGCTGCCGCTGCTAGTTCCCGAGTAACTTCCCACACACACCACGCACGCACTCCCGTCCCGCGTGATGCGAGGAGAGCGAAGTGGACAAGGGAAAGCAAACGTGACGCGAGGCGTGGAACGGTGGAGCCGTGGAAGTGGCAAGTGGGGGGGCAAAACGATATTTAAAAGAAATAAAATAGCTATCAGCAAAATGGAAAAGGCTACATGAGACAGGAACCGTGTAAGTTTGAGGGCCCTGATGCAATTAATCAAATTATTATTTTTCGGTAGTACTGAAAAAAAAACACTATAGCTACTGCTAATTTTTTGAGCAATTAAATTTAGAAAATAAAAAGTAAAAATAAAATTATATCATCACGGACAATATAAATAAATAAGAGAAAAAACAAAAAACCTAAAAAATCAAAAATAAAAAAATAAAATTAAGAAGCCGATACGGTCTATAAGTCAAAAATAGGAGTTGTTTAGAGCGAGGCTTCACTTTGACTTTCTTCCTATTGTTTAAGTTTTGGACTAATCACAGCTTTAATTATACTCACTGATAAATATAGGTTATGGTAGATTACATGCGGTCAAACATTGCGTCAAAGTATCGAGTGAATTTGGTAGTGTAGGTTTAATATAAAATATATTTTTGTCTCACATACGTTTTCTCGTATATCATATCATATGATATTATAATTGTATTATAATAAAAATTAATGATCAAAGTATTTAAATGTCTAAAAAGACATATATTTAACGACTGAGCGAGTGAGCTTCAACGTATCATCAATTCTATTGTTTTGAACTTAGTAGGGCTGTACCTAGTGAACTCAAAAACAAGTTACTCCACTTACTCCCGTCTAAATACCACTTACTACCGTCTATTTAGCTCAGGCTTTAGCTTAGGACCTGTAAACTGAAGAGTCAGGTGCAGCAGAGCAGACTGATGCAAAAGGAAAGAAAAAATGGCCAAGGTGCAAACTGCAACTAAGAGAGATGCTCCACGGCGAACAGATTAGTTGCAATTAAAGCGAACTAATTGCAATGCTTCGCTCATTTCGAATTGAGTTTCTAGCTTCTGATTTATTTTTCACTATTTCTAAATTTCATTTTTATCTAGCTTTTTTAGCTTTTTTACTGGTTCTTTTTTCCTGTATTCGTTTGTATTGTGCGTGATGGGCTAACATGTTTTTTAATTTTTTAAAATTTAGTTACGTTAAATAAGCCACCATCAGTTACAGTGTAATTTTAGTTAACTATAATACAATTTCAGTCATAAGACAGTTTATTTCAACCCAACCAAGCGGCAGCTTAATACTTGCCGGGGCTTTGAAGCACACTGGGCCCACGTGTCTGGCTCTTTATGGCCACGGGACCCACCAGGCACCATCCCTTCTCCGCAGTGGCGCAGGCCGAGCTAATGCGCGGAGGCAACTCATTCATAAATGGCGACCCTAATGGCTCCAAATCGCCTTCTCACCAAGAAGTTAATCATTCCACCGTGCATTCGTGTGGACAATTAGCGGGACAAGTCCAATTACCGGCGTGTGACGCATAGGTGGTTAGTGGATTTAGATTAGACGCGACAAAATGTGTGCTTTGCCAAAATTCAGTGCCATTTTAATCAATATAAATAAAATTATTATAGTATGCACTATAATCGATTTGTAGATCCCACCTTAAAATATACTATTTGAAAGATAATCATTATCATTACTATTATAAAAGAATGAGTTGGTGGTTGTACGTCCATTCTCCTCCAACCGCTCTATTCTCTTAACTTCTCACAATTCTCCACTTTTCAACCGATCAGGACAACTCTCTTCTATATCATAATTCCCTATACATTAAATGAGTTCCATTGCAACGCACGAGTACATAACTATATATACTATATTTATACTATAAAAGAACGAGTTGGTGGCCGTACGTCCGTTCTCCTCCAACCGTCATATTCCTTCGACTTCTCACCACTCTTCACTTCTCAACCGCTCAAAGCAACTCTCTTCAATAACATAATTATTTATATATCTAATAAATTCTGTTGCAACACACAGACATATATGATTAGTTATTATACTATAAAAGAACGAGTTGGTGGCCGTACGTCCGTTCTCCTCCATCCGTCATATTCCTTCGACTTCTCACCACTCTTCACTTCTCAACCACTCAAAGCAACTCTCTTCAATAACATAATTATTTATATATCTAATAAATTCTGTTGCAACACACAGACATATATGATTAGTTACTATATAAAAGTTGAAAGGCAGTTTTAAGAAACTGAAAAGAAAAGATCCCGTTGGTGGCATTTGCTAAACCTATCAGGTCGGCGAGAAGACGTGTCAACTCATGTCTCAGTTTGGAACCCGAAGATTCCAAGCTACTCCTGTAGGGTTTATACAATGTAATTACGTGGCTAGATTATTGCTACACAACTCTAATGCTAATGTGGAAAGTAATGTAGGGATTTGTAGGATGTGCTTCCTGTAGTTGTTTATTGTTTAGCCCTAAATTACAATGTAAGATTCCCATGTAGTCGTACATCAAGCACTACTTTTTCTTTTGACCTATCATTGTACTAAAGAATAAGCGGAAACCATCAAGAATATGAAAACTCCTAATTAAAAAATATGAGAGATTCGGAGAGATTTGCCGCACACCATTAGGTCATAAGTTTTTGACAATCATGATCAAAGGGTCACCATAAGACCATCTATCACGACTTATGTTATGATCTTTCTTCTTCCTTCCTTCCGCCTTTTTTTTCTTGTTCTTGATCTCTTTTTTCCCTTAGATAGCTCCTTCTGTCTTCTGCATGGTGCAAGGAGAGGCACACGTGCACGCTACAAGTAAAACGTGGTGCTGGAGTTTCTTTTTCCCCTTTTATTTCTTTCGTTTTAAGTATATGGTGCTTGTTTCTATGTTGCAATATTCTTTTTTATCTTTTGAATTTAAATAGGCCCCCTTATCAAAAACATCCAACAGTTGTAGCTTATCATAGTAATTAGGTCCACTGTAGCTAGAGGTGGCAAAAAAGCTCAAGGCTCACAAGCCGGCTTGGCTCATTGTAGGCTCGGCTCGTAGCATAAACGAGTCAAGCCAAACTAGGATTTTAGCTTGGCCGCCCAACAAACTGAGCCCAAACCGACTCACGAGCCGCTCACTGGCTCGTTAGGCTCGGTCGCCTAGTGCATATGCATGTGAGATATACAAAGCTAAGAGTGGTAGGTGCTTAGTAAAACTTGTTCTTGAAATTTTACTTGCTATGCTACTTCTCATAGTATTGCAAGATAATGACCACCTTGTTCTTATCTGTAACCAATGCAAACTAGGTAGTAATGATCAACCAACCAAATTTGTTGTGTTGCTTGGACCGGTAGTAACTGCCAGGACATAGTAAACAACAATGAGATTCACCAGCTTTTTAGTAGCCTTTTCTATTATGTATGAAATGAAACCATCATTGATTAATCAACTCATTAGTCATTGCCTTTTACTTGTTAGTCATTATGTAATTTAGTTTTTTCTATTGTTTAATTGAGAGAATTAGTATTCCTACTGAGCTTAACGAGCCAAGCTCGAGCCTGCTACCGAGTCGAGCTGAGCTACCTTTCCAGCTTATTAGCTTAACAAGCCGAGCCTCCTCGCTAACGAGCTTTACCGAGCCGAGCTGAGCCGGCTCGATATCCACTCCTAGCCATAGCGAATGCGAGATGTTTTTTTAGAATAGGGTCCACCCTAGAGATGGCTAGATGTTTTTTTTGTAAGAATTTTTTGTCTATTTTTTCTTAGCAGCTGAAAATCACACTTTTAATATATAATAGATTCCTTAGTTCCAAACAAATGTGTTTTCGTTGTCTGCAATTTTTCGTTGTCTCAAATATCTAATGATCCACACGAGTAGTCCTGCAGGAGTGGAGGACCGTGCGGCATTGCACTCGTGTTGCCAAAGGCTTTGGGATTACTTTGCTCTCTTGAGCGAAACGACTCGATCTATTCCAAGGCTCCTTTGGATCGGTCGCGATGTACCCCCCAGTCCCCTGTGCCATTTTAGCATACGCTCGCATGCAGTGAAGTTTGGAGGCGTTTGAAACACCGGCGTTTCTAGTTTTTGGTTGAAACTTTTGGCTAGAATATAATAATAGTGACTAAAAATAGAAGTTTTGATTAGAGTTTTTGACTGAGCTGATTTGGAAAAAAAAATCATCTCCACAGACGGAAAATAAAAGGAAAAAAGAAAACGAATAAATGCATCTTCCCAAGCGAAAAAGAAAAAAAAAATAAAATAAAAATAAAAATGCCCTCCATGAACAGATGTGGCGTTGGTAGGGCTAAGGAAGAAGGAACGACGGTGGATAGTGCCGACGGGGCTAAGGGAGAAGGGATGGCGGTGGGCAAAGGCAGAGGGGAGAGAGGAGGCAGGAGTCAAGTATGAGGGAGGAGCAGGGGCATTTAAAAGCTATGAGTAGAAGGAGCATTTAAAAGCTATGAGTAGAAGTGATTTCTAGACGATGTATTTCAAAACTAGACGTTTGACTCCACTTTTGACTTTTTGTAAGCTGGAAGCCAAAGCCGAAGCCAATCAATTTCCACCTTTCTCAGAGATCAAAAGGTACAGGCGTGCAGTTCAAGTTCAGATGGGCACTGTTTTTTGCAGTTGCAGGCCAATGAAAACCATAAAGTGTACTACCTCCAATTCTCCATGTCGAGTTTAAGAATGGTTCGTTCGTCAAAAAAGAGTTTAAGAATGCTTAAACTGCGTGTACAAGATCTCCATGTACCACACCCGAACTGTCCCGGCTGGAATGTAACATTCCGAAAAAGGGTGACTTGGAACAAAAACATATGAAACCGGCTTAAGGGCCGCCCCAACCGGCACGGTTACAGTTTCTGGTTGTTATTAGCTAAGATTATACTATAGCATATGTTAGTTTTTCTAAGTCATATAATTAAAGAAAAGTGAGAAAAATTTAAAAAAATACCGTTATATCTTCACAGACAACGTAAAGAAAAAAGAAAAAAGTAAAAATACCTGAAATTAGAAACCGATACGTTTTAAATGACTTCTGATTTAAAAAAACAAAAGATAAAAAAACCCAGAAATCCACGGTTTGTAGCAGGGCCTAAAATTAAACTCCATGGCATACTGCGCCGTGCCATGCATGCACTTCCCATTTGCGCTTCATATCCATTTGCAGCGGTTGGCTTTTGGCGTTATAATATATCTTTCAAACGGAGTATTTTTCAAAGCGAGTCTAAGAATGTAAGATTTCGCATGCTTGAGTATCGGTCTCTCCGTAATCGATCTTTTGATACGCTCATGGGCCATGGCTCTAGGAAGAACAGAGAAGGAAATGTTGAGAAAACTGAGGACGTATCATGATCAAGGGGGGAGGAATGCATGGTAAAATGATTAACCCTTGAAACACCCTAAAATTTCAAAAGTTTTGAATTCTCATTTGAATTTGCTTTGATTTCCTAAACCTTCACAATTTGACAATTCCTTGTGAAAACCCGCTTTCCCTTGTTGGCCTTTCCGTTTATCTTCTTTGTTGGCATCTCCCTTTAGCCCACTCTCCCCTGTAGCACCAAGCCCACTTGGCCGCTAGTCCACGTCCACTGTTGCCAGCCAGCACCGCCTCGGCAAGCGTAGATCATTCATTAACTCATCATCACCCCTACTTCATCCTCGCCCTGATCTTCATCCTGCGCCGATGCACTTGCGTGCCATACCGCCTCGTGCACACCATACGCTAGTGAGAGCCACCTAGGGCTGGATAAATTTGGCGTGCTCGGTAGGATAACGAGTGGCTCGATGCTCGTTATAACTAACGAGCTAAAAAGCTAGCTCGGCTCGGCTCGTAAAAAGCTCGAGTTATGAGCGGGGCAAAAATGTCTCCATCATATATTCGCCATTACGCTAGTGGGTACAATAGAGCTATCGCTCGTTTGGGTATAATAGAGTACAAATTTACACATTAACCATGCCAGGTTACATATGCATATCACCATGGATCTTGGCCCTCCGCGAGTGGCTCGAGTTGGCTCGTTATAGCTAACGACTACCAGCTCGGCTCGGCTCGTTATCCTAACGAGCCGAGCCCACGACCACGAGCCGAGCGAGCTAACAAAGACACCATGCCCTCTGTTGTTTCCACACGCCAGAGACACCATGCCCTCTCCACTGCTCCCACCACCCTTCGGCCACTTTAAAGCCTCACTAACTTGCTGTGAAGCATCACACTACACTCAATTTCACTGCTAACACACTCCTTGACCACCACTGCACCACACTGCTGCCGCCGATCTCCCTTGCGCCGGTGAGCTCGATTAGCCAATTCATTGCTATAGTTGATGGCAATCCAATTCCGCACAGCCGTAGCACCTTCAGGCCACCGCAACCCACCACCGTCCTCGTCGGACCCTGTGCTAGCCTTACCGACTTCGACACCACTGACCACCACCGTGTGAAGCACCTCCTCAAGGACAACTCTCCTCAGGCCACCCAAGCACAAATAGCCATAACCATCTTCATTGCCGTAGACCGTAGATGCTCAATGCACCTAGACCTCGCCAGAGGATCACTGGAAAGGATGTGTACCATGAGAGATGCCCGTGGACCTCTACTCATCGCCGGCCACCACCATCGAATTCTGAGCCCCCACAAATCACAAAAATAGAACCCCGCAGCATAGAGGAACCCGACCATGCCCTTGGTTGCCATCAGCGAGCTTCATCAATGTCCATTAGTGACCACTACTGTATCTACTCTATTCGATGAACAGTAGAACCGAGTGGAGAAGATGTCACTGTGTAGTCATGGGCTAGGCCAACTTGGCCCAATGGCCAAAAACCAATTCAGGCCGAGCCCATCACTCTAACATTCACTGTTCACAACCTGATCAACTTTCCTTTAAAACTAGATCCGATTGTTGTTGGAACCTGCTGCTATTTGTAACCTGATCCATAATGAATAACATTAAACCCGATATTGTTCATCAGAAATCCCAATAACATATTTATACCCATTTTGGTTATTTCGAGCCCTTTTAAACCATTCCCAGTCTTGTTTTGCTAACCCAAACCTCGACATAAACCAAACATAGCCTTTATTGGATTTTATTGAATTTTACTCATTTTTATTTTTACTTTTATGTATTTTCCTAGCTTAAATTATTTCAAGCATGGACTTATTTAGCTTACTTGTTTGTGCTAGCTTTTGAGTTTGTTGAGCCAACTGTCCAAGGACTAAGTCAAGGCTTTGAAGACTTCGAACTAGTGGAATATTTTGAGTAACAAGGCAAGTCACATGCTTTTTACCACATTAAACCTACATCCTTTAATTATTTAGTTATCAGTACTTTTAGTATTTCTTACCTACACACTGCTATTTCTTTAAAATAATTATTTGGAATGACATGATAATTAGCTATGTCCTAACACTAAAAAACCATGTTTTACTTGATGGCCACATTCACCTTGACATGCCTTAGTCATAATAAAAGTACCACCTAGTTAATCATGAGTAGATTAGAACTCAAAATTGTACACTACTAAGTGATTCGGTATTTAGCCAATAAAATTATAAAATCATACTAGGGTTAAGGATAAATCATGGTAAGCCACGAGATAGTTAGAGTCCACGACCTTACCCTAGGGAGGAGACATTGGTTGGTTGGTGGTATTGTCGTGATGTACTGGGTTATTGGTTTGTGGATGGCTGCCTTGTTTGTAAAAAGTAGAGACTAAAATCTTATTTTGAGCAAAGGACATAGTGATCACTTAACCATAAGTTTTGACTTGATAGACTTGGCCAAGTAACTGCTCAAATCAATTGAATATCTACCAAGGGTATGCTATTCTAGGAGGGGAACAACCCGCAAACAAGGGTGATTTAGAAGGGAAGTTTTTCATACTTAACAATGGTATGTCCAATCATTCAGGTCGCTAATTCCACTTCATGAATCCCGACACTGTGAGGTCCATAACCTACCGAGTAGAGACTAAAAAGAGGAGAGTAGTGAAAGACTATATTTTCTCAACTTAATCGCACGCTATCTGTTGCGTGTTTATTACATGATATTGGGGGTTTGAGAAATCTTGTGGGTAAAAGTGGGTAACTATGCAGGGTATAACAAATGGTATTCGAATACGTTGCACTTCCGATAAATGAAGCTGTGTTCAATGGGTGATTCCAATTGCAAGACATAAGTAATTTTCATAATGTTTCAATCTGGTAATCAATTTGTTGAAATCCCATTTTTCCTTAAGAAATTAATGCTTTATTATTTTATGTTTAAAAATGTTTACAAATAAAATTACATCCGCAAACACATTAATAAAACCATTATATTTCTATCTCTTAAGAACCCTAGCAAGTAGTTAAATAGGGTTCCTCTTGTGACTTGCTGAATACGGTTGTAGTCATTACTTGCTAAACAATAAACACAAGAGCCATGGATGATAATGAAGAATATGTTGATGAAGAACTTGAAGAATCTTTTAGTGTAGATGATCAGTGGTTTTGAGTCTCACTCTCGCTCGGCACACCTGTGGAGTTTCTTTTGTAATGTAATATAACTTTGGGTTTGAACGCCCCATTGTGCTAAAAACCTAGTTGTTATGCCTACTTTTGTAATAAAGTTTGGTTCTTATATTATAAACATATATTGATATGATGTACTCCTTTATACAGTACTCTATAGCTAGATAATTTTGAACAGTTGTAGGGATTCCTCATGGTTCCAGAGATAGGAACTTTACAACCCAGCAGATCCAAACATCAACTAGCCCCATTAGCCAAAACAGTTAACCATTGGGATTACCACCAACAGAAGCAATAATTAATGGTCGACCCCATGCCACAGGCGGCAGCAGTGCCACTCTTCGTGACATGTTCGTGATACATTGTTGTACTTGAGTTTATAAGTTTAAAATTTTAAATTTTTTATTAGAGTGACTAAAAATATATGGTACCTAATGTTAGTTTTTTAATATAATTAAATTTAAAAAATTAAAATTATATAAGCATGGATAATATAAAGAAATAAAAAGACAAGAATTAAGAAAGATAAAATTAAGAAACTAAAAAGCTAAAAATAGAAGCTGGTTAGAGAGCGTCGAAGAACAACCAAATGGGAGGCTTCGGGCCTGTTCTTTCTAGCTGAGGTTTATGACTTTTGGTTGCAGCTTGTGGCTTTTAGGTTGTTCGTGCGAGAGATTATAGAGTAACAGAAACTCACGTGTGGTTTTTGCCGATATAAATGAAGTTGATACAGTATGTACTATAATTAACTAGTAGACCCTATCTTAAAATGATATTTTATTTAAAAGTTAGTTACTATAAAAAAAATTAAAAATAGAAATCAAATGCTGAAAAAAATAGGGCCTTCTTTTTTTTTCGCTGCTCCCTGGGGATTAGGCATTGGAATCGGGGAAAGTTGCACGGTCCAAGCTCTGGAGACACCGGTCCTCGGGAGGCATCCTTCCCCTCGTCAGTGCCCTGAAATGAAATGATGCCTAGTTGCTTCGGCCTGATAAAAGCCTGTGAGAATCTGAAGGCTGTGGAGCTTCTCTTTTGCTTGGCCTCACCTAGGCCTGGGCAAAATACCCGTTACCCGTTACCCGTACCCGAATTACCCGAACCCGAACCCGAAATACCCGAACCCGAGGTACCCGATCCCAAATTCGGATAGCGATTCTGATTACCCAAAATTAGTTTGGGTAGTTCGGGTAATATCCCCCGGTACCCGAAATACCCGAATTCACTTGTTCTTGTGTGATGTGTAATGTGTTGGCTGTTGCTCTCTGTTTGAACACTTGAACTTATCACTTTATTAGTATATGATTCTCTCTGTTTGAACAAATGTCTGTGATATATTATTCTATGCAAATTGCTGCTGAAATTCTATGCAAATTGCTGCTGAAATTCTATGCAAATTGCTGCTGAAATTATGTGCAAATTCTGTGCAGTTTGCTAATTTTCTGTGAATTCGGGTATATCGGGTATACCCGAACCCGAACCTGAATTATCGGGTACCCGAAATTGCGGGTAGTGTTTTTTTGGGGCTAATATCGGGTAGCAGTTTTCATTACCCGAATTTCAAATTACCCGAACTACCCGATCCGAAAAAATCGGGTAACCCGAACGCCCAGGCCTAGCCTCACCACCACCATGAGAAGTCGAGGGAAGCCTTGGCATACTTATGTTTTGCCTCTCAAAGTTCATATGGATGCTTTGCATGGCAGGCAGGGTTGGCAGTCCCTGGAACTGCACCTTCACATAATCACATTCTCATAATCTCATTCCTCCTGTTATTTGGCCTAGAGTTAAAACTCTATATGCTAGATTGCTAGGCTCTAGTGGATGCAGAATGTTGAGGAAAGTATCTCATGTTCTATCTAAGACTTGAAGAGGTGTACTATATCTTTTTATGAATTTCTAAATAAATTCAAATAGGATTAGGACTCTTATTTTCTTTAGAGTATGATTTTTCCTTTTTTTTGGAGGAGAAAGGAGGACTACATAAACCGACGAGGAGTGATCATAGAGAACTGTAGGATCGGATATGGCAACAGAGGAGGCGTGAATGGTGCCTCTTTAAAAAATCGCCCCTCAAAAGTATCCACAAGTAAATCTTCTCTCCGATAGCTAGAAAGCTATGAAAAGTGATGGCTCATGCTTACTAGAAATACCGATAAACAGAGAAGAAGAACAAGGCAATTAAAAAGACAAAATAGAAAGTAAATCTTCTCTCCGATAGCTAGAAAGCTATGAAAAGTGATGGCTCATGCTTACTGGAAATACTAATAAATAGAGAAGAAGAACAAGGCAATTAAAAAGACAAAACAGAAAGCAAATCTTCTCTCCGATAGCTAGAAAGCTATGAAAAGTGATGGCTCATGCTTACTGGAAATACTGATAAACAGAGAAGAAGAACAAGGCAATTAAAAAGACAAAACAGAAAGCAAATCTTCTCTCTGATAGCTAGAAAGCTATGAAAAGTGATGGCTCATGCTTACTGGAAATACTGATAAACAGAGAAGAAGAACAAGGCAATTAAAAAGACAAAACAGAAGGGCTCTCAGGTCAGGCCGGTCAGACCCCAACAGTTGGGCCGGTCAGACCGCCACATGCAGGCCGGTCTGACCGCCGCATGCAGGGCGGTCTGACCACCTGTTGCAAACCGGTCTGACCGCTCTTATTAACCCGGGCTGATTGCAATGCGCGAGCCGGTCTGACCGCCAAGAATACTCCGGTCAGATCGGCCCTCGGGAGTCAGCAGCCTGAAATTTTATAGCAAGGACTGAACTTTGCAAAACTCAAATGAAAAGAGAAATTCTTCTGATCTTTTCTGGCTAAGAGAGTTGGAACTTGATTTAAATAGCTGCAGGACTCCAAGAACCAAGAGAACTCATAAAGAGAACAAGAAATCAAAGTTTTGAGCTAAAATCTGAAAAATGAATTGGAGGGAGTCCAAATCTCATATTTCTCAAGATTCTCTTGTCCATTGCTTACAAACTTCTGCAATCAGCTAAGCCATGACAAGTGGACATGGAAACACAAATCTTGAGCCATCTTATGAAAGGTAATAAAAGATTCCAACATCCCCTGTCAAGGAAACCTTAGATTCCATTAACAGAGGAAGTTTAGCGAAGAGTTCAGAAATCACAAAAGACTTTGAATCTTTCATTTGCTCTAGGAAATGGATTGGTCATATGGCCTTGATTATATTCCCATCACAGAGCAACCAAGAAACAACTGTTCTAGCAAAGATTCAACTCAAGTTATCTTCAACAGAGAAGAATAGAAGGAGTGAACTGAAAAACTGAAACCATTAGAGAATGAGCAAGAATTGCAAAAAAACCCAACATAATCTTTCTCATATTGATTTTGAGGAATAGAGATGAATGATTACAAAGGTTTTGATCACATCCCTCTCACTACATGCTTGAGAAGGGATTCACACTCACATACAGAGACTCACTCCTCACACTCTCCTGAATGCTCTCACAAGGAATGAAATGCTCCTGCTGCCTTCTCCCCTACATATGAAGGCCAAAGTCCATCCTGAAGAGGGAAATCAAGAAGTGGCATACCATGCCCACTCCCTCACCTCTCATCCACAAAAGGCAAGAAAGTCAAATCTCTCACCACAAAAGGAGGGAACCAGTCATATCCTTCCAAATGCTTGAGTCAAATTACCAAATTTCCCTCAAGCAACTTCCCGAAAGCTTCCCACGTCCGGTACCTTGACTGTCTGGACCTCGACTCCTCCCTGAGTCTAGTCCGGTCCGCTTCGCTGCACACGATTGCACCCAGCATCGTGACCGTCTGGACCTCCGACTCCTCCCTGAGCCTAGTCCCGATCCACTCGCCGCTGCCCGTCGTGTCCACCCGACACCGACCGAGACCTCCGACTCCACCTGAGTCTAGTCCGAGTCTGTTCCGTCGCACCCGACTGCAACCGACCTCCAAACCGTCTGGACCTCCGACTCCTCCCTGAGTCTAGTCCCAGTCCTCTCGTCGTCGCCCGTCGTGTCCGTCACTGGTAGCTCCAGCTCCGGTTCCTCGTCTCCTGACTCGCAATCACCTCACCAGCCTCGATCATCTTCGGCATCCCTGACCGTCTGGACCTCAACACCTCCTGTGCCTAGTCCCGGTCCTCCTCGCCTCACCATGACCTAGCTCCGAAGTCCTGCAGTCACACAGACAAGCAAACCGTCACATAGCACCGCACGAAATAGCATAATCAATATTAGCATAAGTAAATGTACTCAACCCTAGAATACCCAAAACAAACTCAAACTCACTAATACCACTGTCAAATACTCATCACCAACATGGGGATACCTCCACATGGTCTCTCAAGAACTCAGCCCAAACAAAGAAGCAAGCCAAGCAAAGGAGCTCATCGAAAGTAGAGATGTACGATGGGACTAAACGCTAGGTTATTCTTTAGTACTAGATTCTTATATAGGGCAAAGATCCGATGATCATAATAGGCTCAAAAGGGTTGTGAGCGAGTGATAATCTCTGGTACTTTTTTGAGGTTGCGCTTAAGAAATTTACGATCGGTTTCGCCAAATCTTTTTTCCTTTCACCGTGGTTACTTCAACGCTATAATTTTGATTCTCTATATGAGATCAGAGTGTAACAAGTGGTATCAGAGCCAAGTCTTGATTAATATAATTTGTAAGAAGGTCAACAAACTGTCAGGTAGCACAAAATCAAGATGGATGTCGACGATCTGGAATCAAATTGAGAAATACGATAGCGAAGAAAATTTCAGCGTGTGGCAATACGTGGTGAAGGATGTTCTTGTCTTTTCTGGTTTATCCGCTTCACCACGTATTGCCTTCACCACAAGGATGATCTTGAAGAGGATGAGCCAAAAAAGACATATGAAGAAGACTGGGAGGTGATGGAGCGGAAGGCCGTCTGCACAATCTGTTCATGTCTCTCTGATAAGGTAAAGTACTTGGTGATCAAGAAGAATTAGTCGAAGAAATTATAGAAGGACTTAGAAGAATTGTATATGTCGAAGTCGCTAACAAATTGATAGGTGCTGAAGTGACAACTATATCGGTTGCGCATGGAGGAAGGCATACGGTTCATCGATCATCTCAATGTCTTCAACAAGCTTATCGCTCGGTTGACTAATGTGGATGAGAAAATTGAGTAGAACGACAAGGTTGTTATATTGGCATCATTTCTACCACTATGATGAGAGTAATTGGTGATGAATACTTTCATCGAAAAAAATCACTCTCAATTCCAATAAAGCAGTTGCATATCTATTGGAGATGGGGTCCTTGAAGAAGTCATCAGAATCTTTATTCTCGGGTGATCTAGTATTGACTGCCATAGGTGGTGCAGACAAAAGCAATAATCACAAGAAGAAGAAGAAGAGTAAGAACAAGGGCACACGTGTATTCTATTTGTATGATGAGAAGGTCACATAATAAAATATTGTCTAAGTTTGAAGAAAATGAGGGGTTCATGTTCAGTAGTGGTAGCAAAAGGTGATTCGGAATTTGTCGTCAGTCAGTTAGGTACTTTTCATAGATGGATATTAGATTCATATTGCTGCTTTCACGTATATTTGGCGAGGGAGATGTTTGGCAAATGATCTCTATGCCCGGCACATGGAATTGTTTATTTGGCAGATTGTAAGGAGTAGCAATTATTGAGGTGAGAACAGTTACATTGGAGATATATGATGGAGTGTATAACACATTGACAGGAGTTTGGTATATTTATGGCTTAAAGAAGAATATAATATTTGTGAGGTCACTTGAATTTGAAGGTTGTGATATATCACTTCGAGATAGAGTCATGCTAGTTACATACAAATGACAAGTGATCATGAAAAATGTCTACAGCAACAGAGGATACTGATTGATGGGTAAACCTAAAGAAAGGCCAATCGATAGGAGGTCTGACAAAAATCTTGATCAGGAGAAGAAAACCGTGTCGTCAGCAGTGGGTACTCAGATCTCATCTATAGTTATATGCAGAACTGCAAAGACGGTTACAAATTTCAGCAAATGCAAAGGTGAAGTTGCGAGTTGTTGGAAGAAACAAGATCTGGTGGGACCAACCACGCGGTATTGACGAGCAGTTGGACCTCGAAGGTGATATAAACCTGTGGTATGGAGGGCAGTAGGAACAGTATGTGTAGCTAACCAAACTACACAAAGAAAGAGCTCTGAGATGGAGGGTCTAGGTGGCCAAGCCCGAACACCAATACGCATATTGCGGTGATGTGCATGAGCCCCTATGGTAGGGGCACTCCAAAAGGTGGGAGGGAAAAAATAGCGGAGCCAACTTGAAGCAAGTTCTTGGAGGAGCAAGGTAATGTCAACGGATAAAAGTCAAAGTGAAGATTGTTGAGGAAAGTGACTCATGTTATAATCTTTCAAGACTTGAAGAGGTGTGCTATATGAATTTCTAAATTAATCCTAATAGAATTAGGACTCCTATATCCATTTAGAATAATATTTCTACTTCTCTTTGGAGGAGAACTAGGGAAAATATATAAACCTATGAGTGGTGATCATAGAGAACCCAATTCAAGCAAAGAAGCAAGCCAAGCAAAAGGATCTCATCCAAAGTAGATGTGTATAAGAGGACTAAAGGCTAGATTATTGTTTAGCACTAGATTCTTATATAGAGTAAGAATTCGATAGTTCTAAAAGGTTCGACAGAGGTAGTATTCAACTTTTTACTCAAAGAAATCAAAGTATTGAGTTGCACTGCACCGACCAGCTCACCCATAACCATAAGTTGATGAAGAAATATAAACAATATACTTCAACACTTCCCCTCATGTGACTCCAATAGGCCTAATTCGTGGACTTAAAGTGGGTCATAATTAGTATTTTTTAATATTATGTTATCCAAATATTAAACTTATAATCTCTTAGTTCTAATATTATATTAAGTTACACTGCATCGACTAGTTCATCAAAAACGTAAACTGACAAGAAAAATGTACAGTATACTTCAGTTCAACGCATAGATCATGGTGGGAGAAGTGTCGTTCTATTTTAGAAACAATCGAGAGAATAGTCTGCGCCGAACCATTAATTTTGTGCCGCGGTTTAGCTGTGTCTATTCTTCTACAAGCATCTACTGGGTGCTGCCTACGTAACTAGTGTAGTTTACGTTTTTCTCCCTTAAGAGTCTATAGTTTATGCACTTCGAAAAAGGTACAACTAACTACTCCAATCTGTCTTACTAGGCCCGGATTTGACAAGAAAAATGTGATGCTGCCTTAACACTCAAGCCGGAAGGAGGCTAACAAATAGCAGCACTAAAAAACAAGAATAGGGCTCCTTTCTGTTGCCCATTAATCGTCAAAGCACCTTTTGTTGCCGCTTTTTGTCGGCTTAGCAAGATAGTTTGCAATGACATGACAAAATTGCAACACCTTTATATGCTACTACTCACTTTTCAGGGGTAAAGTATTACGTTTTTGCTCTAGGCATTTAGGTTGTTCACTTTTACCAGTCAAAGTGGAGCGTCAGGATGTGCATTACCGTATCAGATTGCAACACACCAGATAATATTGACAGTGAACAGGTGAAGCCCCCATTCACTTGCAAATATGTAGCATGCCAGATGCTTCTTATTTTTCTGAAATTTACAGAGAATTTGCATACATCTTGTCACCCTTCTGGAGATAAGAGGCTCAGAGAGCGACTTGCAATTTTAAGACCATCTACAGCCTTACTTCCCTGTGTACACAGGTTTTCTTTTCTCAGCAAATGCAGCTAGACCTTCAAGACGATCCTGAGTGTGCAGAACTTGCTCGTAGCATTCTTCTTCGGTAGCCACTAGCCAATGCGGAGGGAAGGTCTTACTTCTCTCCCTTGATTGATGGCCTTCTTCTTCTTGTCCATTCTTATCGCCAACGGACCCTGAAAGAAAGAAATAACCTCAGAACATCTAGAAGGATGGAGCACTGATCTAGTTGGATTTAATTCAAGCAAGTTCATTAGCGTGGGTAGAAACTGTATTTCCTGGGCAGCATACATGATCAAATTTCGCTAATCTTTGTTGTGCCATACAAGTGCTCAATCAGATCGAATGAAGCACGTAATTAGTTCAAAAGTATCTTTTTTCTCGAAAATGCAGGATATTTGCATTTCATTCATTAAGGAGAATAAGAAAAGCGGTACAAAGGTAGCCTAAAAGCCGAATTAGGAACCAAACGATAAAAGAGAAAAACTACTAGATGGAAAGAACCTAGCCTATCGCCAAGGATTCTCAACTTTGAATTGTCAGATGAAGAGCTTTTTGATAAGCCTCCCCAGCGGGAACACAGTAGTTTACTACTCCTGCCATACAGAACATAAATGTCATACCGATTCTTCTAATAAGTGATACAAGCTTTTCTTAAGTAATAAGTCATTACAGTACGAAGAAAATGTACTGATGCTAGCCTTACCCATAGTTACAGCTTATATTGCATCAAATATGCAACCAGTGAATATCAATTCCTTTGCTCTGGACCTTCCAACTATCCTAGGAATACGCTGTGTTCCCCCAGCTCTATATATTGTAACAAATGGTTGTTTAACAGCTGAAGAACATCATTTTGCTCTGGACGTTTCAACAATTCTGAAGCCAATTCTACCAATCTGCTATTCAGTACAATGGCCGACATAGGAGCCTTTTCTTTTTAGTTAAAAACTTGAATCATGGATGCAATTTTTGACTTTGTTATAAAGTATGGAATGATTGCACCTGAGTGAGAAAATTGTATAAAGCGAACAAGTTGGGCTAGTACTGTTATGTATCTTCACAAGGCGAGCAATTCTCCAGTGTTATTCAAAAATATGTCAGTGTTAAAGTTGATCTGAATTTGTATTGTGTCTGTGTAAGACACTTCAACATCTCATGTCAGACGTGGCATGACAGGTGCATGCACATGTTGTATCAGATGTGGTGTCAATATGTAGCAACCGACTCTATTCGGTTTCCTCTCCATGTGGGACTCTTTTCCCTCACACTCTAAATATGTACCCCAGTAGCTCATAGGAAGAGCAAATGCTCCATTATAAACTTTCCTCATTATAGTTATTTGCCTTCGAGCACCCATGGTTTTTTTCCCGCAAAGGTTTTCCACGTAAAAATTCATGTCTCTTATCTCTATTTTCTATGCATTATTTGTAACAAGTGGTATCAGAACACAGAAAACTAGTTTTAAGACATATGATCCGGAGGAAAAAAAACGTCAGCGATTTTGACTCGGCGCTTTCGCCGAATCCGTCACACATCGTCCTGAGGTGTCTCTGATTCACAGCACAGCAGCATCTTCATCCTCGATCAGTGCGCCAATCAACTTGGTCTCAGCAGCAGTCAGATTGTATCTATTTAAGCATCTTAGGGCCTATTCTTTTTGGCTGAAACTTATGGCTTTTGGCTATGGCTTGTAGCTTTTGAGCTGTTCGTGTCAGAAATTATAGAATAACAAAAATTCATGTGTGATTTTTGCCGATATAAATGAAATCGGTACAGTATGTACTACAATTGACTAGTAGACCATATCTTGAAAAGATACTCCGTTTAAAAGTTAATTACTGTAGAAAAGTTGAAAATCAGCTTTTAGAAGCTGAAAAAGATAGGCCCTTAATTGAATGGAATAAATGAGCCATTTGTAGTAAGTCATTTGTCTCTCGTGAGTTTGTATTAGCCTCTTGAGAGGGATAGAAAATACATGTAATAGTGAGTTTGTATTTGTTTCTTGAGAGGGATAGAAAATACAAAAGAGAGAGAGTGAGAAATCTCGAGAGATCGCCAACACATATCACATCGCATTGTGTAGCTACTAGCTTATCATGCATGGAATGGGCAAGCAATGCAATTACGGTTGTCGAGGTGTCGTCATCTAACATGCACGGGCATCTCGGTGATCTCCTCCGAACCCAAGAGGGGGTAGATGTGACATTGAAGGTTGGCGGGAATACGGTTCCTGCCCATCGGTATGTGCTCGCTGCTCGGTCACTGGTCTTCAAGGTGGAGCTATTTGGTTCCATGAAGAAGGATGTGAGATCCGATCCATATGTATTAACAATATGGACGCCTGTGTGCTCAAGGCGCTACTTCACTTCATATACACGGACGAGTTGCCAGAGATAAATGAGGGAGATGCAGTAGTAATTGCTCAACATTTATTGCTCAACAAGTTGATCTGCGAGGACAAGCTATGTAGGTGCCTCAACATGAAGACGGTGGTGACCACATTGGCCTTGGTCGAGCAGCATCAATGCCATGGGCTCAAGAAGGCGACATTCAGTTCCTGGGCTTACCTCGGTATATGAAAGCAGTGTTGGCAACCGATAGTCTCCAACAGTCTTGGTGAATCACTCTTCTTTTAGCACCAAACTATGAACTATGGGAGACACTGACAGATAGTATGATGATTTCTTTCCGTTCTAAAGAATGATAACTTAGTCCAAAAATATCTATCATGAAGTTGTACATTAGGGCTTATCATACCACTCTCGACCTCTAATCGAGGGCTTGTCATTTGATTGCTTCTAATAATTAAAGATATACCAATTTTCTCTCACGTTGTGATACTACTGATTCATCTATTTTTCACAATTAATTCGTTGCTTCTTTTACGACTCATTTACAACTGTGGATTAAACTTCATTAATGAGTTATTTTTCAATGTCCTACCGTTATTTATACATGTTTATATGCGAATTGTAGTTGTTGTTTCTATTTTCATACGAATTATAGTTATTTGTATGCGAATTGTAGATGTGACTTTACTCATATCCGACTCAACGGAGGCGTGCATTGCAACGGCATCAACGGCTAGAGGCGAGCGTCGGGAGTCAGAGATGACGGCGATGGCCGCGTACGTAAGCAGCCAGCCAAATCCCCACTGCCGCTGCTAACGTGAGCAGCCGGATCACCCTGTCGGAAACTGAGCCGCGGTGCCGTCGAAAACGTGATCCACCACGCCATCGGGAATGTGAGCCTCTGTCACCGTCACCGCCGGCCCGGCCCAGCCAGGCCCAATAAAACAGGCTAAGCCTCAAGAATTGGGCTGCTCCTACCTTACCAGTACCAGGCCAACGACAACATATTCATCTGCAGAAACATCATTCCTTATTTACGCTTCGAGGTAAAAAGTGGGTATGAATTACCTATATTATTCGATTACTCTATTTGATAGGATACACGATATAGATTTTTAATCTGATTAGCAATTTGTATCCTATTTATATTTGTATAAAAATATAGATACAAATATGATATGAACTTTTACCATCCGAAATATTATTTTATTTGGATTATCCGTATTCGTATTTGACGAAGCAATATGTATATTTTATTACAATACGACTAATTAGTTAGATAAGTTTTTTTAATTGAACATGAATTCGTGTTTCTTTAGGTGAAGTAAATGAATTAGAATGATTAAGCGTAATTGTACAAGGATAAAATATCATTAATGTCTTCATTCTATATAAATTATGAGGATATCCAGATCCGACCAAATTGAGTAGATATTCAATTTGAATTCATATTTGTTACAATATTCGATTTGTATACGAGAATATTCGGATTCATATTCGTATTTGTTTACAAATTTGTTTACAAATATGAATACAAATATGATTTGAACACTATCCGATCCATTTTCACCTCTATTTAGCTCATGGTGTGCCACTGTGCTAGGAGCCCAGCGAGTTGTGCGCACAAATGGCTCTATAGCTAACTTATTTTTTGCAAATCTAACACTCATGTATATGAAATTATAAATCTAGCTCCATACTTAGGGTGTGTTTGGTTGAGCTGTGGCTTCTGAAAAAGCTGTTGTGAGCTGTGGGCTGTGGAAAAGCTGCTGTAGGTTGTGGGCTGTGGAAAAGCTGTAAGCTGTTTGGTTCAAATAAGTATAAAACTTACCTCTTATCTCTATTTTCCTTGAAACAACTGTGAAACAACTCTCTATTTTCACCATTTCAAAAAGCAGAAAGCCAAAAGCCAAAAGCAGGGTCCAAGATGTTTTCAAAATTGTACTACCCAAAAGTAAATGCTTCTAAAAAAACTACAGTTTCCACCCCTTTGGTTGGCTTTTGGTTTGAAGTAAAAGCGGCTCCCAAAGCTCAACCACCCATTTGGTAGGTACTTTTAGTCGGTGACATTGAGAGACAAAAGTAAAGACTATTTTATCTTGTTGGAAATGCTCCTCTCTCATGTTCTTGGACCGTGAAATAGATCAGCTAGCTGACAACCTACTTTTCCTTGCCACAGATCTAGCTAACTAAATAGCCAGCTGTTGGAGACACTCTTAGAAGCTACTGCGCTCGAGGACTGTGGAAGGAAGCTACCATGCTCGGGACTGTGGCAGCATCCAAAGCCAATCGCATGTGCTTAATTAGTGCTTAATTAGTGACTAGTAATATTAATTAGTGATAGGAGGCTGCCTACCGCGGTTCCCAAGCGTGGTAAGACGCGTCCTCGAGCGTGGTAGCTTTAAGTATGAGACTAGATTTATAATTTTATGCATATGAATGTTAGATTTGTAAACAAAAATTAGCTACGAAGTTATTTGTGCGTTCAATTCCAGCCCAGGGAGGGGGCAAGATGACCACGTCATGACACTATTTTCCTGTGTGTATACAGGTATCCTCTTCTCGGCAAATGCGGCTAGGCCCTCGAGGCGATCCTGCGTGTGCAGCAGTTGCTCGCAGTATTCCCCTTCGACAGCAAATGCGAAGGACGTGTCTGCTACCTCCACCCCCTGGTTGATGGCCTTCCTGGCCATTCTTATCCCCAAAGGGCCCTGGAAGAAAGAACCGAGTTCAGAACAGCTTCAAGGATGGATCTTGTGTGTACCGTGGCGTACAAGTGCCTGATCAGAACTCCGAACTCATGAAGAGCTTCATATGCTCAAATCTCTTTTTTTCTTTGGACAAATATGTTTATAATTGAGAATGGTTCTTACTTTCTGGGTTATCTCACGAGCAAGTTCTCATTTTTAAGCCTCCCTGCTGGAACGCAATAGGATTCTATAAGAATCCACTTCTCGAGAATCTGAGCTACCTCCAAAAGCGTTTGGCTAGTGGGTTGGCTCCAGATTCTTAAAAGAAGAGATTGGAGGGAAATAGACCATGTTACCCCTAGTTGTAACCATGAGATTTTGATTTAAGAGCTCTTCTTTGACATTTCTTGTCATGTTGTTACCCCTAGCATGCATTATCCTGTTTTCGTACAATTTTTTTGGTACTCTACACCAATGCAGAAATGTCCTTTGTTGTTGATGCTTTGTTACCAAATATGTTTTGGTGCTGTATACCTTAAAAAGGCCAATAATCTCATTAATTTATTTTTCCTAAATTGTATGCATAAAACTAATTAAGAGTGGCAATAATGTACTTGCTGCATGTTCATGAATAAGGACAACTAATTAACGAGGAACATGAGTAGGGATAATACCGATATTGTTGTACTTTAAACAATTTATCTTTTACTTTTCATACTATTACAAATAATGTAGCAAATTTCACCAACTTTCATCAATAGCCTTTGCAAGGTCATCACGAAACATATCCATAGCTCTATCACTCGATTGTGACATTGACACATCTGATGCATCTTGAGAAATGACATATTTTGCATATCTTGATGGTATTGTTGGCACATAATTAGGATTCCGTTCGAACCTATGAAAATGCTTGTCTGGCGAAGCATGATCACGTACGAAGTTGTGAAGTCCCATGGTAGCTGCAACAATTTCATCTTCCACACACCAAGGGTCCTCTCAATGATATTACGACAACTTGAGTGTACTTTGTTAAATTTTTCTTTCTCACCACTTGGGGCATCACCTCTTCAAAATTCAAGAATATGGTACCTTTGTCCCTTGTATGGTGCTAGATACCCCGGTCTATTCGGATAACCGGCATCGACAAGATAATATTTTCCTAAAAATTAAGATGCAAATTACCACTGTTAACACCAAATGCATAAATATTAGTATAAATAAGTTCACAAATAATTTGAAAAATAAAACTTACCCTGTGGAGGATATGGAAAGATATCTTTGTCTACATGCAATGCATGATAAAGCACACTAGTATCATGCATTGCTCCTGGCTGACCAATAGATGCGTATGTGAAGCGCATATCAAAATCACATATAGCCATCACATTTTGAGTTGTTTTCCCTGATCTACCAATATATCTAATCTGATCTTCTAATGGAACTTTTGCAAGGATATGTGTACCATCGAGAGCTCCAATGCAGTCTTTGAAATGTGGCCATATCCTCTTGTCATTTCTAATTCTACTATGAACAGTAGAGAAATTAGGATCTTTTGGCTGCACAATATCGTGAGACATTCTGACTACACACTCCAAAACCTCATCAAACTTTCGACTAATTGTCTCACCAGAATGCTTGAACCGATTCTGCGCTCTTCGATTCGATTCAGAGCCACCACAGATATACAGAAAAATAGCCAAAGCTTCAATGGAACTCATATGGGTAGTTGATTTCAAGTTGTAAGATCTGACTAAAAGATCATGTAGACTATGAAAGATTGTAGCATTTATACGAAACATATGGTGGCTTTCCCCTGGGGTGTTTAGAGTTTCTCTTACCCAACCCATACCACTAAGGCGTGAAGTCCTAGGCTCATTCTTGTCAAGATAAGTTGAATGGTACTTCTCCATAATAATTGCAGTAGCAGCTAAGTGCCCTAACATGTCTTGCTGTAGTTGCATCATCTGGACATCACATTCATATTCTTCGTCAGAGACATCACTCACTTCACTTTCATTTTCTGATGAGGACATCTGTACGTGAAAATGCCAAAAAAATACCAACTTAAATTAGACAAAACTCATATAAAAGTCTTACAAACATGCAATAGAAGCAAAATAATGCCTCACAATTTATAAATAAAGTCTTACAAACCAATATGAAAGATAGATAAAGCATTAAAGTCAAACATCCTAAAGGTTAATGTCTCACAATTTAAATAAAGTCTCACAAACCAATATGAAAGATAGATGAAGCATGAAAGGCAAACATCCTAAAGGTTACAACCAACTTCTACTTGCCATACTTGGCATCATATTTTCTTTTCAGCCATTCAAACCGTCCTTCACTACTACGCAATGTAAGAAACATTTCCCTTTGCTCCTTTTTTAAAAAAAATTCAGATGCAATGAAATGCTCATTAGTCCCCTCCACAGCACCGCACTCTTCGACCAACTCCATCACATCCTTGATGGTACACGATAAGGTTTTCTCTCTTTTTTGTGCAAATGCTGCAAAAGACGCATGAGACATCTCGCTCAACTCAACAATTCGTTTTAGTTGGTTTTGCATGATTGCAGATCCACTCTTCAGTTTCTTCCCTTTCGTATTACTAGAACCACATGTTCTCTTCCCTTTAACACTAATTGGTGACTCATCTTCTTGTTCACTATTATCGTTGTCATCATTGTCGCCTTCATGTTCTTCAACTTCAATAGGTGTGGATGCACAAACAGAGCTTAGTGGCAAATTTCCCATTGCTGGAGACCAATGATCTTCACCAGTGTTGCGAATATTTTCAAACATTGTGCGCAACAGATCCTCATTTTAAAGTCCACCCTTTTCAAACTTAGCGCATCCTTTATATTCCTATCAACAACAATGATACAAGTTAATAATAAACATAGGTGAGATTGTACATACATACTTAATGTGTAATGACTTACTTTTTTAATTCCTTCCACCGTTGACTAGTGGTTTTAATTGTTTTCTTCTCAGGATCCCAACCTAAGCCTGTCTCTTTTGTCGTCAATTTCTTCCAAGTGTTGTAGTCAGTCTTCAGTTTGTCCCATTTGTTTTTAAATTGTCTCTTTGTGTATTTTATCCCAGTCTTCTCCTCAAATTTAGCAATTACTAACGTATAACCAGGAATATTCAGATGTGTACTTGGACGATTACCAGCAGCTACTTGTTCAGCAAATAGTTCACATACTATCCTAGTGTGTTCGTCAGTCCACTCGGCATTGTCACCCATCTGTTACATTAACATCATTCAATCACCCATCTATTTGCAGTACTTGGGAAATGCAGTACATAAACAATGTTTCGGTCCATCAGTTATGCTAAACACCGAGCAATAATTTCCATAACATACAACAACAGAATGATTCGAAATACAAGCTGTACAAGCAAAAATCCAAGCTGTCCACTCGGCAGGGATAGATTTCAGAGCAGAATGTCATGCATGGCTAGAATTCATCTCTACTGTGGTTGACAAAAAAAAGAAGGCATGTGTCATTATTGTAACCAAACAAAAGGTATGCAAATTGCACATTGCTGCAAATCATACAACCTCATCATTGTTCCAAGAAAGCTCCTGCACTATTGTTCCTTTGTCACAAAATGCTTATTGCACTATTGCAACCTCATCATCAATCAATACGGCACAACAGGGGCACTCTCACAAATGTGTTGAGCACTCTCACAACTCTCATCAATCAATATTGCACTATATGCATTGATGATTTGTGGTATACCGTCGTGAAGAACTATGGCATGTACAGAAGACATGTAAACAATGCTTGCAACAATATTATCAGCTGAACTATGGCATGTACAGAAAACAATCAGAGCAAACTCACGGCGGTGCTGACGGGCGAAAGGAGGCGGCGGTGCTCACGGGCAGAGGGAGGCGGCGGTGCTGACGGGCGGAGGGAGGCGGCGGTGCTCACGGGTGGAGGGGCGGATGGAGGCGGCGGTCCTGAGGGGCGGAGGGAGGCGGCGGCCGGCGCGACAGGGAGGCGGCGATCCTGAGGGGCGGAGGGAGGCGGCGGCCGGCGCGAGAGGGAGGAGGCGGGAGGTGGTGGCCGGCACGAGAGGGAGGAGGCGGGAGGGAGGCGGCGGCTGGCGCGAGAGGGAGGAGGCGGCGATCCTGAGGGGCGGAGGGAGGCGGCGGCCGGCGCGAGAGGGAGGAGGCGGGAGGCGGGCGTCGTGAGAGGGGAGGGAGTAGGCGACGGGGAGGCGGGGCGTCAGATCTGAGGGAGGCGGGGCGTCCGGGAAAGGGTATTATGGTGGCATTTTGCGGGTAAATATTTTAATCTTCTAAGGGTAATTGTATTTAGGGTGTGTTGGCTCCCCACGAGAATCCACTTCAACCCAGCTTCTCCTGGTTAGTTCATTTTGGAACCTGCTCCACACAAGAAGCAGAATCAGTTAATTTTGAGAAGCAGGTTGTTTGGCACAGCTCCACAAGATTCAACAGAGAAGCTGGGGGCAGGAGCTGTACCAAACAGGGCCTGAGAATGGTTCTTACTTTATGGGTTATCTCACGAGCAAGTTCAAGAGCTTTCTCATAAGCCTCCCCTGCTGGAACGCAATAGTTTTCTAGCCCTGCAAAGCAAAGATACATTTGAGGATTCTTCTTCGAAGTGGTGATAGTAGGAGGAAGACTTTGACAAGGCTAGTGTTGTGTCACATCTACGGCCAGTGAATATCAATTCCTTTGCTCTGGACCTGCCGACAATCCTAGGAAGACCCTGTGTGCCGCCGGCTCTATACATTACAGCTAAAGGATGTTATCCTTATCCGCTGAGGCAGATTCTTTTGCTAGTTTTGGAGGAAGGGTGCTGTGCAACTTTAAATTTGATAAAAATAAGAGTAAATTGTACTTTGCAGTGGTAAATTGCTTGATGTTTCACTTTGCACCGGGTTTACTCCATAGTTTCACTTTGCACTAAGGTATTTCAAAATAATTTTCCCTTCACACTAGCCAGCTATATTTGGATCTAAACTGGTGCATCTCTTGACAAGCAGGCCCATCGGTAGGTGAGCCACTTGTCCACGTGGACTGCAATGTGGCGCCCCTCCACGTTAGCAGATAGAGATGGTATGGGGCGGTGGCTGGAGTAGCGCACATCGTCGGCGATGAGAGAGGTGGTGAAGTTCAGGGGTTGGGCAAAATGGAGTGCAGGAAGAGAAAGCTAGTGGTGGTTGTGGTGTACATTGAGATGCACTAGAGACATGCCGACGATGATAGATGACGGTGGAGGCGGTGGCGCTACGGGTGTCAGGGAAGAGAAGTGAGTGCGTCAAGAGATAGAGGATGATGAGGGGATGCTCAGGTAAGAAGTAATCGAATAGAATCTCACCGATCGCGATGAACCATGGCGGAAAAGATCAACAGATCCAGAAAGAATAACCTTGATCCCGAGCAGCTACGTACATGAAACTAAAATTAATTTTGGCCGTGTGCAGGAGGAAGTGATGAAACATGATGTGACGCGGACAATTTTTGAAGAAAGCTCATTGGATACAGAGTTTGAGCTCGGTGGAGCTCGAAGGCAATGGTGACGTTGCTACGTACTCCTTTGGCCAAGAAGAAGAGGGAGGGGGTAATGGGGTGATGGCAAGGGGAGAATGCAGCTACCCCACTTCTCGGCAGCGTTGCCTTTTCCCGCGCAAGCACTCCGCGCGTGAGAAGAGAGGTCAAGTCTAGCGCCAGTTCATTATACGCGTGGACTCTCGGCTGGACGAGTTGATTTGGCTAGCTATAGAGTGATCCAACCGGTTAGACCAAGTTGTTTAGGCTAGTACAAAGTGTAACTTTGTTTTGTTTACCTTGGTGCAAAGTGAAACTACTTGGTGCAAACTACAATTTACTTAAAAATTATTGTACTTACTGGTTACTGCAACAGGCAAATTTCATTATAACTACACATCGTATCAATTTTGATTCCACAAGAAAATGATCTGGATCACGTTTTCGTGCTGGGCAGTGTTGTTTTTTAGCATCAGATCGACTGTTGCAAGGCATCACATTGATGTTACGGATTGTCTACTTATTTAAGTCACTCCAATACACAAATATACGGAGGTCACACGAGAGAGCCAGTTCGAGCCCACCACCCAAAGCAGCTCCTTCAATGACAGCAATCGTTAGAATAGACTGCCTGTTCAAACAAGCTGCAATATGTAAGAACAACAAATTGATATAGAAAGCAGAACAGCCATTGGCAAATGGTAAGAAAAATGAGTCATGCACAGAATTTGAACAGTAACATATACATAGTAAAAATATTGGAAGGTGTTTCATACTTTTCTTAATAGTGATTTACATAATTTTTTAAGCATGATAAATGATGAATAGATGTTATTCATCTTTTCATTTGCTTTAAGATTTGTACTACTCTTATGAGAGAGAAAAGCATAGAAGCACTGCTATAAAATATTTGGTCTTACTCAAATTGTTGACTATTATGGATGGATGCAAAAGAGCATGCTGAAAATATGGATCCAGCTGCAAACCCCAATGGATGAGAATGTAGACCTTAAGGAATTAGCATATTCTCGAACTTTGGAAGAGCTCATTAGTCTCCATTCCTGCCACAAAATACTGCTCAGAGATCTTGATCATGTCGATTGTACACAACAAATACAAATGCGGAAGAAGTATCAAGTATTGTTGTTCACAGTCTCATCATTCTCTACACAGTGAATGCGACGTTTTTAATTCTTTAACTGATCTGGAGATCAAATTTATGGGATACTGGCAAGTAGTACTGTATTAATTATGATAGATCAAAAAAATTGCTTGAGAAATGAATATCATCTGGGCTGTGCAAAGATGACTTTTTTTATTGGCTGCTATTCAACAAATTAGTATACCAAGTGATTCTAATCATCCGTCTGATAATTCATTGCTGCTCCTCTTTAAGCCACACCCTCGACTAGTGATTGGCCCTACTGTTTCTTTAACTATCTTTTGAAGCGTGATCATCTTTCTTGTCTCATATACTTAGATGTTCTTGGAGATAAAGACTCCTCCAAATGCTGTCGCCGCAAAGTCTTTTTCTTTCTCACAGCTCATTTATTTCTTGACGCATCTTAGCAACACACATGATCAGTTCTGTACTTCGTTTTCAGCATTACACTATAAGTTCACCAATCCATGTCCCCCACAACTTTTCGCAACTGCTCCCAAGTCTTATCATCATTCAGAATTCGCACATTCACCTCAACTATTTCACGTGTCTTCTGGATTTTTTTTCCTCTGAAAACTCCAATCAACCTCAACCACTCCCTGTCTCAATCTCAAATGTCAAAAGTCTAAATCCATGCATCACCAACTGAAGTAAAATAATAGACCTTGAGATCGGCGCGTGCGCAGAAAACTCCCGGCACGGAGCTCGCAACAAGGACGACCTTGGTCGTCACGTCGGCGTCAACATTCTCGATTGCGCCCCGCAGCCTCCTCATCACTTCCCAATTGATGGCGTTCTTGACCTCCGTCCGCTCCAGCCTCAGCTGCATGATCCCTGATCCCGACCACGGTCCAGGAACACCAAAAGGGGGAATTTTTAGAACAAGCCTCTCAAAAAGGGGGGAAGTTTTCATTAGAGAAGACAGTGAGATTGGGGGCTCACGGCCGGAGTGTGGCGCTGAGAGCTTCTGTTCTGGAGGCGAACCGGCTCCGGCTGGGCTAGGATTTGGAGGCCCACCCGACAGACGAGAGCTATCTGTCGTTTAACTATTAGGTGACTAGAGTCTATTTTTTTATTATATATCGTTTAAGGTTAGTGGTCATTATGTTGTACCTTACACCGTCTTTATTGTGCAGAAGGGACCTCTTTTCCAATGGCTCGGTCTCAATCTAGTGGGAGAAGCACTTGATGTTCCTCGATGTCCTCCTCCTCAGACCAGCAAGTTCAGACTCTAGTAGTGGTGTGAGATGTTCGGGTTGTGTAGCCCTAATAATGGTCGGTCCCTTGTTCCTCTCGTCCACGTGCTTCCTACTGTGCTCATCCAACAGCGCTCATAAAGCGTCAAATTTGTGTTGCTAGTTCTGCATAGCCAGCCTCTTGAATAGCTTCACTAACGGTTGCTTTGTGAACTACTTGAAGAAGTTGGCCCCCAGATGACGAATGTGCCATCTGCTCTTCATATCCGGCCAAGGGCATGGCTCCTTGGGGTCTTGCTGAAGTGTTCTTATGGCCTTCAGCATCCCGACGTGGTGATCATGGATTACACACACAAGGACGAGCTCAAACAACTCCCACCTTCACATGTCGAATGAACCACAATCAGTTGTTGTAATTCTCACTCTCAACAAATACAATAGCCAACGATAGAATCTTGTTGTTCCTATCAACGCCAATGACTGTAAGGATCTGACCCTTGTATTTCCCGGTCAAAAAGGTCTCTTCAACTGAGATCACAGGCAGCATATACCATAAAGCCTTGGTGCAAGCACCGAAGGCCAAGAAGGCTCTTTGCAATACTGCAAAACCTGGTGGCGTTATAGATGGTTTGTCATTCACAACACTGTACATGCCCGGATTTCTGTCCCGTAACACCTTGAGCATACGAGGAAGGTTGTCATATGCCGCCTTGAAAGACTCGAACCATTTTTTCAAAGCCTTTTGCTTTGCACACCGCGTCTTTACGTAGCTAATCTTGTACTTAAATTTCTTCTCGATAGCTACCATGATGTGCTTGGTCTCCGCGTCGTTCTTCTCCACTATCTCTCCATACATTAAATTGGCTATGAAAGTGGATGTTATGTTGTGGTACCTTGGCAAAACACTGTTGAGCACGCACGAGTGTGGCTTCACCTTTAAAACAATCTAGTGAGTCTCAAACTTCGGTCTATGTGCGTGCACTCGCTAAGTACAACCGATCTACTCGCACTTCACGGTGTACTGCTCCTGTCTAGATTTGATGACCCAAAATGTCTGTTGCATGGACATGGCCCACAACTTAATGATATCCTGTAAGGATGCCTTATCAGCAAACATTTGAGTTTAATTGGACCTCTGTGGCATGGTACTCCCACGGTGATTTGTGCTCGTCATGCATAGCTACACCCTCAGCGTCAAATTTGTTCCATTCATGGGGGATGGGAGTTTCGTCGTTACCGAAACTGTCCTTCTCGTCCTCCTGTACAGCTTCCTCTTCAGCCCAGGCCATCCAGTCATCGCTCTCCATTTAACGCACTATGTACTCACTATGCTCTCCTTCATCAACTTGTCTTGTACCCTCAGCATGCGGTGACCGATTTTCCTCTCTTGCATCTACCACATTGGCCTCGTCACGAGCAACATCCTTCGCACCCTTCGTAACATCGACCTCTGGAGCTTTCTCTTCACCAACATGCTGGGCGCCCAAGCTGCTCGCACCACCCGGATGATATCCGATGACAGGGCCCAGTACAACTTCTTTTGAGCATAATTGCACAAGCAGCACACACTCGTATCTACGGTGCCAACAACCTTCTAGAAAGTCCTTCCACATAGTCGTGTGCTTCAGTCTTTTCAACTCCCATCTAATCTGCGTGGGAGACCAACTCTAAAGCCCTTGTATCACGACGTTGCACACCTCGGAGTCTAAGGAGAAGCTGCGGGTAATCTAGTGCATCACATCTACTATTCATGTATTCTTACCGTCCGGGTGTACAAGAGTGGCTTGCACAAAACTGCTTAAGTCAACACCGTAAGGATCTTCATAAACGGTACCAACATCATAATGCACTTTCAATGTAGTGGGTCTCGGCATGACTACTTTCTATCTGCAAATATTCCTAATATTGCAACTAGTCAGATCGCATCGCACGGTACGGATGTACTACTGCACTGTAATTTACCTTTGTATGACCGTTCGCCTATCGTGAACAACTATACTACCGCATGGTTAATGCGTCACTCATTCCCTAAGGCAGAGGCCATAATTAACGTGTTTGCGTGTTCACATCGGTTATTTTTTTCCTCATAGCGTAACCGCTCCTCATTCACACCGACATCGCTCTCGTTCCTCTACCCCATAACGCATTAACTCCTCATCTACTCCCACGCACACCGACGCTGCTCTTCTCTCTCTACTCGAGTTCTCTCCTACTGTACATAATTCCTAATAGGTTACGAGAATTTACATGACATTGGCAAAATTAATTAAGTAATTAAGTGTGCGACATACTGATTTAAATGCAAATATACCAGTTTTATTGATAAGCATGAATTTTCAATGTACTTACGACATTAAATTCATTCCTAAATAATCATAAATGTTGTCTAATAATGTTTTACATTTTAACATAACTAACCAAAATTTTCCCACTACTCTAACAGGCTACTCTAACATGACTAACCAAAAATTTCACAACGACATAAATTAAATACAATTGCGTTTCTCGTCCCTTCTCTTTTTTCCTCCTGTCTTCCATCTAGTCTTTTCCTCTAATGAAACTAATTACTTCCTACCTAATAGGATTAATTCATCTAACCAAAGTTATACTATTCTTTTCTACAATTATGTTTTTCTACGGATGCTAATTTCACACTAAGCAAACTATTTACTTAATACAAAAAAATTGACTAAACAATATCAAAATTTTTACCTCGCAAAAGTAGAAGAACCTCCTTCTCCCTCTTCTCTCCTCTCCTCTCCTTTTCTTCCCTCTCATCTCTTCTTCTTTCTTTTCCTTCTCTTCTTTTTCTTTTTTCCCTCGGCATCGGCGGCGAATGTTTTGCGCTCGGCCGAGCGAGCGGCTGAATATATATGCCGTCCAGTCGCTATACCATTGGGTGACATGAATGCAGTCGCCCAACGGTTGGGCGACAGGATTTAGTTGCCCGACCGTTGGGTGACTACATTCATGTCGTCCAACAGTCCACCTACAACCTTTCTGTCACCCGGCCGTTAGGCGACATGTTCCTATCGTCTAACTGTTCGACGACAGGATGCTACTTTTGCAAAAAAAAACAAATCGCAAATATATTTTTGTATTTTCAAACAAAAAATGATTATTAAAAAAAATCAGTTTAGCCGTATGCTCTGCGCTGCGACCATCGAGGTAGGAAATGGTGTGATACATCCAATAAGACACGTGGATGAATAGCATGAAAACTTGCTTGCTTACTTGCCTGCAAGCAACTGTCAAAACCAGTAAAACTACTAGTACTTCAATTTTGCGACATCCACTGATCCACATCAAATAACTGGTCATAGATGAAGACTCTGCCTTGAAATTAACCGTGTGAAGTAGAGATGGCAATGGGTACCCGAAACCCGATACCCGGTGGGTTTTTACTCTATTAAGGCATGGGTCTGAGTCAATTTCCTAACCCATGGGTCTCTTAATAGGCAAAAAGCCCAACCCATCGGGTCTGTTGGGTTCGGGTTCGTTCCTATAGTACCCAAACCCGTAAACCCATGGGTAATATAAACCCGATCCATAGGAGTTATAAACACAGGCTCCCAGCCTCCCAGGCAAAACAGCCCAGCCCATAGCCCATTAGCCATTTAGCCCCAAGCCCCCAAATCCAATGCGGCAATGCCCCATTACCCATACGGCTAACCCTAGCTAGCACTCGGTCACGGTCACTACTCACTCCTCCCTAGTCCCCACCCCGATTCAACAGCTACCACAGCGGCGGCGCATCTGGCGCTCCGCACTCGGTCTTCGGCAGTCTCCACGCTCGCCCTCCCGTCCCGCGGCTCCCGCTCCTGCTCCCGCCACTCTCGCCGCACGCTCGTCCTCCCGCACACCCTCGCCATCGCCTCGCCTTCCAGTTCAGCCCGCCGCCCTCACGCCGCAGCCAACGCGCATCGCAGCAGTAGACCCTTGGCCATGGCGCTGCCCTCCAGCTCCAACGAAGATGGCCGACGAACTTCTTCCTCCTCTCCATTAACCATTATTGCAGCTCGCATTACTAAACCCACGGGCAACCCGTGGGTACCCGTTAACCCAGTGGGCATGGGTCTGGGCAAAAATCTGCACCCGTCACGGGTATGAGTTTTTTAACGGGCACGTCCAACTTTCATGGGCACGGGTTTGGGATAGCAAAACCCAGCGGGTTTGTGCCCGTTGCCATCTCTAGTGTGAAGTTAAGAGTATATATGTACAGCACGAAAACAAAGTGAGAGGACGTTGCTTCCGTTGCACGGCAGGACTGTTGCAATCAGAAACATGGAACTGTAATGCCCCGATCAATTTGGCTTGAGCTTCTGGCTTCTGGCTTATTTTACACTATTCATAAATTTCATCTTTTTCTGAACTTTTGGCTTTTTGTTGAGCTTTTTTGCCAGTTCTTTTTTTCCCCGTATTCGTTTGTATTATACGTAATGGGCTAACATATTTTTTTATATTTTTTAATTTTTTTAAATTTAATTATGCTAAATAAGCCTCATCCATTCTGATGCTTTTTTCATCACTATAGTGTTTTCAGCCATAAACCACGAGCTTTTCAGCCGAACCGATCACCACCATCCACATCAAATAACCGGTCATAGATGAAGACTCGGCCTTGAAATTAACTGTGTGAAGTTAAGAGCATACATATACATGTACAGCACGAAAACACAGTGAGTGGGCGTTGCTTCCGTTGCCGGGCAGGACTGTTGCTATCAGAAACATGGAATAGTAAGAACTGTAAGCTTACCGGGACCGAGAGACCTGGTACAAGATCTAATATATGTTTGTGATTAAAGGGGTGTTTGGGACTGCTCCACTCCACATTTTTCAGTTTCGCTCTATGTTTTTTAGCCAAACAGGTTCAGCTCCACGCACTCTGTTCGAGGAAAAAAAAGGTGGAGTTGTGAGAACACCTAAATGGGTGCTCCACAAACTCTAGGTTTTTTGTGGAGCTGCTCCACGGTAGAATTCGTGAAGCAGAGTTTGTAGAGCAGTCCCAAACACCCCCTAAGGGTGACAACTTTCTTCATGGAGGCGGAGGAACGGAGGCAAGGCCCGCTGTGCTAACGGGACGGGGAATCCCTCTGGGATTCGTAAAAAAACTTTTTATTATATATAATATTTTTAATATGAAGATTGTATTATTTTCTTATATATTTGGACTAAAACTTGAATCTATATATTAAAATATATATCTTACAGCTATATTTTGAAAAAACCCTAAATATTTCTAAAATAATAAATAAAAATCATGTTATTATTATTTTTAAATATTTTACCTTTTTTTAATCCCCACGAGGATCCTCGTGGTGTTTGGGTCCTCGCGGGGACCAGGGACTAGGGGACGATCTCCCCAATTTAGCCTAACGGGGCTGTGGGGGTATCCCTCGGGACCCCTTACCCCCGTTATCATCTCTATTTGTAATGAATAATTGGTACTTTGGTTGAGTTGAATTTGAATTTTATAAAAGTTTCAGAAAATTCATATTTCAGAGTTGCTATCAGCGTACCCAATCGGACCAGTCGGTCAAATCGGTTGGTGGGACCGATTAGACATCTTGGAGGAAGCGGTTAGAGTGTGAATGACGGTCTGATCGGTGGTTCGATGTGACTGGATGTTAGGTGGTGGTCCGTCCGATGGGGGCAGTATGACTGATTTTTAGTTGGTGGCTACTTTTTTCAGATGGCGTGTTTTAGAGTTGGGCACATACGGCACGATCGATTGTTGGTTGGTGGTCAGACCGAAGGTGTCTAGGCGGTGTGGCCGGCATTGGAGATGCAATCACACTGGTGGGCCGGTTAGACCACCATGGGGAGCGCGGCCGAACCGATGGTGATGGCCAGAAAACAATGAGGGGTGGTTTGAGGTGGTTTGAGTGTGAGCACGGTATGGATGTCGGTGCTTAATTGTGTTGTGTTGCACAATGCATGGTTTTGACAAACGTGAGTTAAGTGTATGGAAATTGTGCTCGAAATTGTTGCTTGGTCTTTAGATGTGTAGGTAGCTTGGAAAACATTAACAGTCGACCACAATGGACCGAGACTAGGCAGGGGAGCTGTGGTCTGAGCGGTCGTGTAAGTCCGAGGCGAGGTTACATGACTCAAGCAGGAAGCACAGAGAAGACAATGATCATGAATAGGCGAATTGGTCTATGTGGTGCATCAAAGTGATGAGGCCGATGAACGTCGAGAGTATTTGAGGGAGTCCGAATGCGTGAAAACGTGACGTTTAGTCATTGGGCATTACAATTTGCGTGTCAAAACATACGGAGATGTTTTGAGGTGAAGGTGCACGAAAGCTTCATCGAGGGTAGAAATAGATTAAAGTTTTATCTTAATCATATTCTTATTTGTGTTCTTACTTAATTTTGATTGTTCTTGAGCTAGTTATGTGATATCGTATTCGTAGGAGCTTTAGCTTGATATTTTTTTAAATTACCTTGCTCGGACATGTAAAAATAGATCTCGAAGATCTCATACCTTAGATCCTCACAAGCAACAAATAAGTTGAGTTTTATTGTTTTTAGTGTTCTTGTGATCTAGATTCCATTCTCTTCAATTTGGTGAACTCGATTCCAAAAACCTTGTGATTCTTAATTAGTTTATGTTCCTGTTGCTTTCAACAAGTCACATGCAAAAGTTGGAAGTATTTGGGTGAAAATTTAGCAAATTCTTGATATTTGAGCTTTTGACTTGAGAAGTTTTTAGGTCTGGGAATAGGGGACTGGTCAGACTAGCCCTAGACTTGCGATCAGACTGGCCCTATGTAGTATGTTGCTGATTTTGTTGTTTTTGTCTCTATCTTTATTTTATTTAGCCTAGTTAGTGTGATATGAACTTGGTGACTATCATAGTTAGTTGAGTGAAAAATTTAAATACCTTTTGAGAAAAAACTTTGGGAATCATTCATTCCTCTGATTGTTGATATGAACTTGGCCTTGCTCCAAACGACTTCTACTTCTACCTTCTGGAACACGTCGATTTCTTAATTTCATTTTTTTTTGGCTCTTTGGCTTTTCTTTTTTTTCTTATTCCTTTGCATTGTCTGTGATGGTATAATATTTTTCTTTTTTAATTTAATTACTCAAAAAAGCTAACAACCGCTACTGTGAATTGTTATCCGCTACAAAGAAGTTGGAAGCCACTTTGAGCACTACCAGTGACTATTATAGTCACTTAAGTGAAAATTTTAAATATCTTTCGAGAAAAAGTTTATGAATCATTTACTCCTTTGATTGCAGGAAACGGCCCTTCAAGATCAGAAGATATTTAGCGTTTCGGTTACGCTGATATTTTGATTTTGATAGTAAAAAGTCGATGGTATATTCTTTTTGGTTGCAGCTTATGATTTTTGGTTGCGGTTTATGACTTTTGGGTTGTTCGTAATGGAGACTATAAAGTAACAGAAACTCGCGTGCAGTTTTGGTCGATATAAATGAAGTCGTTACAGTGTATACTACAATTAACTTGTACATTCTGTTTTAAAAGATACTTTATTTAAAAGTTAATTACTATAAAAAAAACATCTGAAAATTTCTACCCTCTCTTCACTGTTCCACAGCAGAAGGGAACCGGTCTCTCCCTTTCCGAGAATACGGAACCAGTCTCACAATAGAAGGGAACGAGGAGGCGAACAATTCACAACGGTAAAAGGAAATCTTATGGTCAAGCTTTCACTCGATTGATTATGTTTTTCTTGCATAATTTTCCTGTACATGCATCGAAACCCAAAGAAAAGAAAAAAAATGATAACTCTTTTTTTTTCCGGCGGCTAACGAAAGAGTTCTTGTTTATACAACATTTGCAGCACGGGCCCTGGAGTAGGCGTGAATCTCGTCACGACGGGCTCGCCACGGCGCAGTTCCCGTCCGCCATGCTCCGCCCCACGTCCGCCGGCGCCTCGGGGTCGACGCCGAGCTCGCGGGCACGGTTCACGTACTCCTTCTTCACGTTGCCCCTCTGCAGCTGCAGCAGACGTATCACGTTGCGCCGCGCGTCGTGCCGGAACGGGTGCCCCGACGCGGTGAACCCGTCGATGAGGTGCAGGTACGCCTCCAGGTCGTGCCGGCACGCCGGCCCCGCGTCCGGGCGCAGGCACGGCGAGTTCTTGCTGTCGATGCGCAGCTCCGCGCCCACGTGCTGGTACTGCTCCTTGGTGAGCGGCAGCCGCGGCGCCACCCCGGGCACCTTGGTGACCATGTCGCCGGCGTTGACGATGCGCAGGACGTTGACCTTGCCGCTCTTCTGGAGCTTCTCCACGAACGCGCCGTTGCCCACCTTCGGTCCGCCGAAGGAGACCACGGCGACGGGCGGTGCATCGGGGACAGACGTGGCGATCTCGTCGGCCACGAGGAGCGCCAGCGCGCCGCCTAGGCTGTGCCCGACGACCGTGATGCTGAGCTCCTCGCCCTTGTACTTCTCCATGAGGCGCCGCACCTCGTCCATCACCTCTTCCGAGAGGCTTTTCACCTTCTCCCCGGCCGTCTTGTAGAGGCTCAGGAAACCCCGCGCCACCTTGGGCTCTTCCGCTCCGCCATCCTTGCTCCCGCTGTTCTCGCCGTGGAGGGGCACGAGCGAGGCGCGCAGGTTCTCGGCCCACTCGAGGCAGGTGGCCGTCCCCCGCAGAACGATGGCGATGTCGCGGCGGCCCATTCGGGCGACCTCCCGCTCGGATTCGCACACGGCGACGTAGCCGATCCAGTTTGACTGCTGCGTGAGCCACTCGGGGGTGTTGGGGCGCTTGGCCCACGGCGGCATGGACAGCGCCGAGGTGGCGAAGAGGCTGCGCGTCGGGCGGTACGACCGGTCGGGGAGCATGAGCCCGCGGTGCCTCGCCGACGCCGTGGGCCAAGAGTGGAACGCCTGGTACGCGGCCTGGACGAAATCGCCGTAGCGGAGGAGCTCGCGGCGAAGGTCGGAGTCGAGCGGATCGAGGAGGCCGGCCCACCCGCCCTCCCCGTGGAGGCTGCGCCAGCGCAGCGCGATGGTGCACCTCGGGGACGCGCGCGGGGAGTCGGCGGAGAGGAGCTGCTGCATGTGCATGAGGCTGCGCGGCGACATGTGCTCGTCGGTGGCGGTGGGCGCCCTCATCCAGGGCATGGGCACGAAGAAGGACAGGTTCAGCGCGTTGAGCAGCCCGTGCCTGACGTTGAGCGGCTCCTGCTCGCTCTCCTGCTGCTCCTGCTTGCTGGACGCCGCCGCGTGGCTCGGCGGCCTCGGCACCTGCGGCGCCTTCCCGAGCACACGGTCAAGGTTGGCGATATGAGCCCTCGCGCCATCCGCCGCCAGGGACCCCCCCGCGGGGCCCGCGCCCGGGCCCAAGCCCGAGCGGAGCGCCTGCGAGTTCGGGTTCAGCGGCGACGGCTCGCGCCGTGGCGCCGTGCGCGGCTGCGGCGCCGGGGACGCGCGGCGCGGCGCGACGGGCACGGGCACATGCACTGGCGCGGTCGCGGGCACGGCAATTGGCATCGGCTTCGTAGTCAATAGCAGCTTCCTCAGACTCAGAACTAAGCTGGTGTTAGCCGGCTGCAAGCCTCCAAGCTAATCGAGCTAGCGAGATGTGAGATGACACCACAGGGTTCTGCCTGGGCTTATATAACGGGGCCAACGGGGACATCCATTATTAACGATGTAGTGGTTGCAAGTTGCAGCTTCGACGTCACGATCCCATGGCCTCGACGCACACGACAAAGTCGCCGGTTGGCCTACCGTATAGGCGCGGGAAAGATTAGCCACTGCGGCACTGCGCGGCTACTGCCTGAGCGCATACGTGCCCATTGTTTCACTCGATCTATGCCTGCGTGACAGCGTTGCGCCAGTGAAGCGTAGTTAACCACGCGGTGCGCGCGTTGGACTTTTCTGGCTTGACTCGGTGTTCTGTCAATGTATATACCCAACCTAGAATTTTGGTCATTTCTAGGCCCTGTACTACGGTAATACCAAATTTAGTCTCCAAACCACCATAATACCAAATGTAGCCCTCTTCCCAACCGCACAACTACTGTTACCTTATTTTTTGGTTTTATTTGCTTTACAGTACAAAAAAATAAAATGATTTTTTAGTCGTGCGGTCACCCGATTTTTTGGACCTTTTATTGAAAAATATAAAAAATAGGTCAACAGTACTCATGCGATCGCTCGATTTTCGGGCCTTTTATTGAAAAATATAAAAAAATGACAGCAGTACTCGTGCGGTCGCCCGTTTTTTGGCCTTTTATTGAAAAATATAAAAAAGGTCAACAGTAGTCATGCGGTCGCCCAATTTTTTGGGCCTTTTATTGAAAAATATACAAAAAAAATTGGTCAACAGTACTTCGAGCGGTCGCCCAATTTTTTGGGCCTTTTATTGAAAAATATATTAAAAAATAATTCAACAATTGAACAGTCTCGGATTTTTTAATTACAAATAGTCGGATTTTTTTTTGGCCAAACGTGAACAATACTTGGTTTTTTCCCGCGAAAAAATATTTTTTTGTTTATGGTTTTATTTACTTTTTGGTACAAAAAAAATCATAAATAGTGTAGTCGTGAGGTCAGAAAGGAGACTAGATTTGATATTACTGTGGTCTACAAGCCAAATTTAGTATTAACATAGTACATGCAACTAGAAATGACCAAAATTCCTCACCCTGCAACTGTGTCGTGGCCCGGTCCTGGATTTAGTATTCATCGGGGCGCGCGTCTCCACACGGCCGTGCCGGGCTCGACCCCGCGGTTTCCGGTCTTGGTAAACGTTTGGATCGACCAAGACGAGCAAGCAGGTAGCACAGCTGCACAAGGCCTCGGATTCACATGGGTCGTGGTGACCTCCGGCTCCGGGCGAGGATGCATGCAGTGCTGACCACCGCATGGTACGCAACAAATTCGGCTACAAGCTTCGACAGAGATTAGAAAGGTTGCTGTGTTGCCGTTTGTCAGTCAAACCAACGTATCCGTGTCCCCGAGCCTCAGTTCAGCTCTGGCTTTGTGTTTCACCAGTCAGGTCTGAATCGTCTGATTGTCTGTTCCCTTTGGAGCAGAAGCGTTTTGGAAAATTATTTGAGCGTCCATGTCGTTTATAAAATGGATCATCCTTATAAGTTATAACAAGTCATCAAGCCAGTTCATCGGCCTTAGATTAACGCCAAATGTTTGAGACAACAACAAAAAAATGAAAAGAGTTGGTACGAACTACTAGTATGCAGTATGAACGGGGATGGACTGGAGTCGTCGGTGAAAATAAGTTATTGAAACGCAAATACATTTGAATTGGAACATGGTGTTGAGCAGCAGGACCTGGACCAGGCTGTCTAGCTAATCACTTTTGAATAAATTTGCTCTATACTATCACAAATGTTTATGACTTACAAAATCCCATCGCGAACAACATGGCTTGACAAATGCCATCCAAGAGTTAGAAAACTCTTCGAAATGCCCTTGCCGTGAGAATTTCCATCCAAAGCAGCCGTTATGGCCTGTTTTGGAGAGAGAAATTTCAAAATGTCAATATTGCCCATGTGTTCTTCTCTCCTCCTTTCCTTTGTCCTTCACGCACTGGTCGAGTTCTACTCCACACTGTGTTCGTCCCGGTCCCACTGGCCATCCTCCACGCCACTACAGATCTTGAGACCATTGCCCTTGGCCTCCTTCTCTACTCCTGGCCGCATGCGCACATGCAAGACCGTCGTGTTGCCAACACGAGCGTTGGGATGCCCATTAACTCCGTGCTTGCCAGCCCTGTAGTGTCGTGTGCCACGCCAATCCTCAAAAACTTCTCCCAACTCCACGCTACTCAAAAGCATCCTCGGTAACCTCACGCCTCCATTGTTGCCAAGCTCCACCGTGCCCGCTGATCTTAATCTTGCAGTCCAGTAAGCTAACTCAAAATCCGTTCTATGTCACTACTTGTTCCATCTCATACTCCTACATATCAAGGAATTAATTTTAGTTTTGTCCTCTAAACTACATGGAATGGGATTTCTTCTTCTCCATCTTCGGTCATTTTTGCCATCTTTGTTCGTCGCCTAAGGTGTGTCTCCAACCAATTCCTTCACACATGAGCCTCTTCCCCTCTACCTCTTCATTTTGACATGCTCAGTTTAAGCTGTCATCAACCATGGCACCACCACCCAGCCCCTCTAGCGCAACTCCAACTACTCTCGCCCCAAATCATCACTATCACTAACCTTACCCCATGGTGCACAATCCATTTTGCCTATTACTGGAGCCTCATTGTCACTTTCCATTACCATCATTTCTTGCCCGAGCTGTCTCCCATCGCTCCTCAGTCAGCACAAGGAGGAAGAGGACCTCAAATAACCAGACAGGTGGGACCAACTCTAATAAAAAGAAAAGGAATGAAAAGAACAAGAAACAACGAGGGCATAACAGTCATTTCTCACTCTTGAGATAGAAAATGCGACTTTGATGGTATTTTATAGATTTTTTAGCCTTGCAGTGTTATTTTCCAATGGACAAGTTTTTGCAACGGTATTTTACACATCACAAATAATTACGATAGAATAGAACAAATTTGCTCAACCACTTTACCATGCATTGAACTCTGTCAACTGGCCTATTGGGCGATCTGATTTACTCTATCTTTTCTTTTGTACTGAGAAGCTCCTTTTTTTCTTCTGATGGTGAAAGCCATCTTTTGAAGAACGTGCTTTCATGTTCTTTTCCCTTCCTTTTATCTTTTTCCATAAAATCACGTGGAGGTCACTTTATGGTTGTGATGAGTATTTGATTTTCATTTGCAAATTTATCAAAATTTGAGTTTAATTTTGAAAGCCTGTTAGCTTTCAAAGTTGCTGTCAGGATTTAACCGGTCTGACCAGCCTAGCAACGACGGTCTCACTGGTGGTTCTGCAGCGGTCAGATCAGCTATGTGCCTTTTAAAAAAGAGCAAATTTGTTCAGTGCCATCGTAAAGATCTGCGATTGGTAAAATACCGTCACAAAAGAGAGGGACTGCAAAATACCATCATAAACTCGAAAAGTATGGAAAATACCATCGCCATGATATTTTCCATCCAAAACAACCGTTAGAGCCTTTCATGGAGAGAGAAAATTTAATAAATACCAACATTGGGCCTATTCTTTTCAGCTTCTAAAAGTTGATTGTAGTAAACATTGTAACGACCTCATTTATATCGACCAAAACCACATATGAGTTTTTGTTACTCTATACTGTCTTTACGAACAGTTCAAAAGATATAAGCCACAGCTAAAAGCTGAAGCCGAAAAGAACAGACCCATTACCCCTACCTTTCTTGGGTCCCACAGGCAGTGAGACAGAGAGAGAAAGAGATCAAGAGAGAGAACATTACCCCTGCCTTTCTTGAGTCCCACAAGCAATGAGATAGAAAGGGAAAGAGATTGAGAGAGGGAGAAAAAAGGAGCGTGGCGCAGCACGGCGGCGATGGCTCCAGTGATTGGCAGTGTAGCAGGCATAGGAGAAGGTCCAAATGGGTTGAAGGGGCCTCCGGACAATGTTAGGAGGCAGCGTCGTGGCCGATTGCGCATTACGCAGGAGTGGGTGGCCAGTAGGAAGCCAGCGGTGGTGGGGCAACAGCGCTGAAGAAGAAGAACTAGTGTGTACAAGAGCAAGGAGGTATCATGGGAAGTCCGGAGGGAGCCAAAGGTGGCAAGGCGACAACGATGGCTCCAGAGAAGAAGAAGCCAAGAGCGGCAATGCTCCACAATGAAAAATCAACCAAATTTGAGTGGGGTTACATAGAGCAGACGTGGATACGGTGTAGGTGCGAGGAATTATGAAGAGGCTCATGAAGAATGAAGAAATCGACGGCAGTGGTGGCGGCGATTTGAATAGAGTCGGAGAAGACGATGAAATCCCAGCGAAGAGCTGTGAGAAATGCAAAATTGGTTGAGGGAAAATTTGATGGCGTCTGGGAACACGATGTGATGCAAAAATTTAAAGGAAAGGGCGTGACTTGTCAGAGTTCTTCGGTCTGAGGAGTTGTTAGATCGAGAAGGCCGACTAAAGGGCGGTGAATAGGCGGCCTAAAAAATCTTCTCTAATTAATTATCAATTTCTATTTAGCTAAACCAAGCAAATAATGTTGAAGCTTAACTCAAAAAGATTTAGCACAAATAACGTCTAAAACAACTAGGTTCACCTAAGTGCACCAACAATATAAGCCTATGACAAGGTTTGCAATCATAGAATAACAAGCAATTAATTTAATTCTATGAATGTAAATTGAGCACAAGAAAATAAACCACAATTGTCACGGTTGTATTTTACCGTAGTATTCAGAGACTTGTTGGTCTCCCTTAGTCCACGTTGAGGTTATCCCAAACAAATTAGACCGGCTACACGAATTAAGCTGAAACACCTTAATCCACTAGTGGTAGCTCTTTTCCGCTCCGGGTAGGTGAGCTACAACCTTCACAACTTTGCCGAGTCTTCTCATAACCTTCTTTAAGAAGATCACCACGCACGATGACTCCAACACCGTCTAGGAGTCGGCAAACTCTGAGAGTAATAAGTCAAGCCCCTTGCTTGATTCTCACCACGTGCAACGGATGCACACTGCTCAAGTGGATACACAATCTACCTCTAGATGCAACATATGAAATCTAGAGTCTTCCTCCATGCTTACAAGGTGCAACACATGCACAATGAGAGGAGGACCTCACAATAGCTCCGGAGAGTGAAATAGAGCGAAGCATTTCTACCTCCAACCGGCCACAAGGGGTATATATATCTCACACCTCAAAACTAACCGTTGGGACAGAAAAACAGGATTTTCAGAAGTACCACAGGCAAACAACCGGTACATCCGCTCCACTTAGCAACGGTAAGAAAACTAGCCATTGTAGACCGATCATCAGAAGTACCACAACACACGTGCGGAACTACCAATTTTCTCGGAGACGAGAAGACTCCACACAGATATCTCTATGAAAAAAACATACCACTACATAAGCAGGTCGTTTTGCAAATCGAAAGTACTGCTCACATAGAGCCGGTAATACCGCTCGCTGATCGGACCGCTCACATAGAGCTGACGGACCGCTCACACAGAGCTAGTTGAAAGTACCAATCGTCGACTATACTGGTCCCTGACCACGTCGTATGGTTTGACCACTCTGGTCTTCGACCATGTTCTCTAGTTCAACTACACAGGTCTGCGACTACACTGGTCTTTGACCACACTAGTCTTCGACCATGTTGTCCTGATTGACCACACAGGTCTCCAACCAAATTGGTTTCAACCACTCAGGTCTCGACCACATCGATTTTCAACCACATCAATCTTCGATCACATAAATCTTCAACCACCACGTCGATCTTCGACCACATTGTGTCAATCATGTCAGTTTGACGACATCAATTTCGACCACACAGGTCTCGACCATGTCGGTTTCGACCACATTGGTTCGACCACGCTGGTTTTAATCACAAATATCTTGACCACGTTGATTATGACAGTCTTGGTTCAACCACACTGGTCTTCGATCACATAGACCTCAACCACGTCGATAGCAACTGTCTTGGTTTGACCACGCTGGACTTTGATCACACAGATCATGATCACGTCGATTTCGACCACGCTGGTTTTGATCACACATATCTCGACTGCGTCGGATCAAACCATCTTCGTTCGACCACGCTAGTCTTCAATCACATAGATCTTGACCATGTTGGTTTCGACCACACTGATTTCGATCACACAGATCTCGACCATGTATTTTTTGACCACATTGGTTTCAACAACTTTGATCTTCGACCACAAAGGTCAGTGACCACATCGATACTCAACCTCGCTGGTTCGACTACGTTGGCTTCGACCATGCTAGTAGCCGACCACATTGATTTTCGACCACATTGGTTCGACTAAATAGTTCTCGACCACATAGGTCTTCCGACAACCAACAAACGCGGTAGTTCCGTGATTATAACGCCGATAATTCCGACTAGCAGTAGTATTGCAGAATACAGTGCAGTAGTTTTGATTGTCTTGAAAATGTAGATATTTCAACAACTTTTGCAAAACACATTTGCAAACTTTAGTATCATGCACATAAGAATTTTTCATGATTCCCAACAAGTTGCAAAATAAATTTGCATACTTTTAAAATTATGACATAAGGATTATATATATGAGCAATTGTTTTGTAGACTGACTTTTAGAAAATGCTAGTCCAAAAAACAATTGTCATTAATTACCAAACTTCACCAACTCATAATGGATGGACTAGATGATACAATCTTCTCTTGTGGTAATTCATGACAATCTCGATAAATAATAAGATAAAAATTCGTTTTTGAGTATATATCATGTACATGACACTTGTATATTCTAAGATAAGCTTGTAAAACAAAGCTTACTTATCTGATTGTCATTAATCATTCAACCATTAACACATAATGGAAGAACAAGATGACAACCTGATTATGAGTATATATGAACTACACAAGCTATATATACTCAAGGAATTTATTTCAAAATAAAGATCCTTAATATGTGGAAATGGAATATGGATCAATACTAATAAAACCACAAAACATCGAGTGGACTCCCCCTAAATATGTACATACAAAAAATGTATGATGAAAACATATACACAAATTCAAGTTTGACTTATTTGGTGAAATTCATTCTATATTTTGAATCCGAGATATTGAATGCATACCTCTTATGTTTTTAACATTTTCATCCAAATGAGACTAAGTAATATTGAGAGACCATGTGGAGGTATCCCCATGTTTGTAATGAGTAATTGACGGTTGGTTTAGAGAGTTTGAGTTTGTTTTGGGTATTCTAGATTTGAGTACCTTTCATTTATGCTATTATTGATATGCTGTTTCGTGCGGTGCTATGCGACGGTTTGCTTTGTCTGTGTGACTGCAGGACTTCGGAGCTAGGTCATGGTGAGGCGAGGAGGACCGGGACTAGGCACAGGAGGTGTTGAGGTCCAAACGGTCGGTGATGCCGAAGATGATCGAGGCTGGTGAGGTGGTTGCGAGTCGGGAGACGAGGAACCAGAGCTGGAGCTACCGGTGACGGACACGACGGGCAACGATGAGAGAACCGGGACTAGGCTTAGGGTGGAGTCGGAGGTCCAAGACGATTGGATGTTGGTTGCGGTCGCGTGTGACGGAATGGACCTGGACTAGACTCAGGAAGGAGTCAAGGTCCAGACGGACAGGATATCGGTTGCGGGAAGCTTCTGGGAAGGTGCTTGAGGGAATTTAGACAATTGACTCAAGTGTGGAGTGGAGAGGCTGGTTTCCCTCCAAAATGGGGGCTACTTTGACTCTTACCTCATATGTGTGTGTGAGGTTTGAGTGGGTGTAGTATGACTCTTCTTGATTTGCTATTAGAGGGCGAGCTTTTGCCTTCAAAAGGTGGTGAGGAAGGCAGCAGTAGCAATTCATTCCAGTGTATGCATTCAAGTAGAGGTGAGTGTATTCTGGAGAGTGAGCTCAAGCAAGGAAATGAGCTGAGCAGTGAATGCTCTTGTGTGAGTGTAAGCATGTAGTGTGTGTTTCCTCATTTTCAATTGCGTATGGGGACTCCATTGTAATCATTCATCTTTTATAAGCTTTCATGATTGTGAATTCCTTTGTTGAGATGTGATGGTTATCTCATTTCTCTATGTTCTGCTTTTCAATCCTCTTTCTGCCTCTTTTGTCTTTTGAATGAATCTTGATTGAGTAGCTAAATCTTGGTAGCTCAGTGATGGGATAGCCTTAAGGTCATCTGACCAGTTCATACCCAAGAGCAAAAACTAGATATTCTCTTTTTTGAGTTGAGCATCTCATTCCCCTGTTTTGCTTTTTTTAGGGTTTCATGTCAGGGGAACTTTGGTTCTTTTGTTTTCGCTTTGGAAGATGGCTTGAGATTTATGTGAGCTTGCCCTGAAGTCATTTCCAGGTGTATTTCAAAGTCTCATGGGCTAAAGACTCAAGATTGGCAAGAAATCTGAAAATAGTCCCTCTCTCAGCCAATCTTCAGACTTTGGTTCAGATTTTGATCTCCTACTCCTTGGATACACTTCCTCTTGATTTCTGAGGTTTAGTGGTTATTTAGGTCGAAGTCTTGCTTCCTAGACATAAGAAGAACAGCAGCTATCCCATCAATTTCCCTGTCATTGGTTGTTTTCAGCATATACTGTGCTGCTGATTTCTGCAGTCTCTGCATTTTCAGTCAAGCTTTTTTCAGTTTTTTTGTGTTCGGCCAGCAGCTCATTTTCTGCAGTTTGTGCCTTCGCTTCAGTTCAGTTTCTGCAGCAATTCCAGCCGAGATGTCCTCTTTAATTCTGTAGTTTTCGACCATCTTTGAGTAACAATTCGGCTGACTTTTCAGCTCCTTTTTATCGCTGCCGAGTGCCTGTTTTTTTCTGCCGAGAGCCTCTTTTGCCGACAATTCCTAGTGTATATATTGTTCGACAGCATCTTCTGTTCCTGCTGATTCAATTTTCAGGATTTCTCTTGATCTTTGCTTTCGGCTAGTAGTCTGCCTACAGATTTCTTTTTGTGCTCTCTTTTAAGTCTTCCTCCTATTCAGTCAAACCATCTGTTAGCCTGTAGTTGGACCAAGTGCCGCTGCTCTCAGATGAAGACTACACTCAGACCGGCCTTCCCATCCTGCTTGCTGAATTTTCAATTTTCTCTGCATTAACTCTGTACTCGGTATGCAGCGGCTGTTCTTTCCATTTTCTGCTCACGGCTGCTTTCTTTGTCTGCTGCAGCAACTTTGTTAGTCTCTAGTGGAGCTATTTTTTGCAGCAGGCAATATTTTTAGTTTTTGGGCCATCTCAAATTGGTGTAGGTTCAAATCTGTTATTGCTTCTTCGGAGAAGTGTTTGTAAGTCTGAATTTTGCCTTTTTAGATTGCTCTTTAAGCATGTCATGTATTTTCAGTTTTTGTCCTTGGTCTTCGGCAGCTTAGTAGCACATGATCTTTTGTCAATCTGTTTGGATTACTCCAGTGGGCTTTCTTTGTCAAGTTTGGTCTTCTCTACTTCGGCAAAAATTGTTTCCGGTTTTCAGTGAGTGATTTTCTTCCGTCTTCATAGCTTCAATAGCTATCGGAGAAGAAGAGTGTGTGGATACTTCGGGGCGATTTTTGAAAGGCACCATTCACCCCCCCCCCCTCTGTTGCCATTTCCGATCCTACAATTGGTATCAGAGCTGGTTAGCTCTTCTTGATAGATCTTTAACCGGTCTGTGAGCCATGACAACGGACAGTATTCCACCAAGGCCCCGATCTTCGATGGGATCGACTATTCCTTTTGGAAGAGTCAGATTAAGACCTACATACAGGCTCAGGGCTATGCGATTTGGCGCAAGGTTAAAGTTCGCTTTGCTATTCCTACCGATGATAACATCAATGCCAGAAACATGGCTGATGTTGAGGCGAATGCTAAGGCAAGGAACATCACCATCCAAGGTTTAAGCCGAAATGAGTTTGATCGCATTTCTCATCTTTTGTCGGTCTTCGACATTTGGGAGACCCTTGATGCTTACCATGAGGGCACCACCCAAATTAAGACGGTTCGACGGGACCAGTTCAAGCGAGATTATAACAAGTTTGAAATGCTCGCTGACGAGTCACTTGATGAATGTTTTGCGAGATTTCACAAGATCTTGAGTAACCTCCGAGCGGTCGGTCTCACATACCCTGACTCGGACAACGCTCGTCAGATGCTTGCGGCCTTGGATTTGCGAGTTTGGGAAATGAAAGTGACCACAATCAAGGACACGACAGATCTTTCGACTTTGACTCTTGATGCGTTGTATTCACGCCTCAAGACTCACGAGATTGATATTGTCTCTCGCAAGTCGAAGTCTCAGTCGATGGCTTTGGTCACCGATTCTAGTCCTGCCTCTGGATCTTCTGTTGACTTTCCTTCTGGTTTTTCTCTTACTGCTATTTGTGAGATGAGTGATGACCTACTTGAACAGCTTCCAGAAAACCAGCTAGCCCTCTTAGCCAGAAGAGTTGAGGATCGCGATGGGAAGAGTTGGTGCATGTGGTGTGCCAAATGATGATGTCGATGCATGTAGAGACAATTTGGGGAAGTCCAAATGAGTGAAGACGTGACGGCTAGTTATTGGGTACTACGAGCTATGTGTTAAGAATACGAAGATGTTTTGATGGGTTGGATTGCCGTTTTGGGCTATGAGAGCCATTTAGATGAGCTGTTTTGAAAAAACGTGCATATGTGTAAACCCTAGTATGGTGTTGGATTAACGGATTAGCCCATATAAGTGAACGAAACCCCAACTAGAGGTGCGAGTTCGGGTTTTGTGGTGTGAGCCTCCATATATAAGGAGGGAGAGGAGTTGGTTTAGAGAGGGTCTTTGCATAGGCTTTTGGGAGAATTAGGGTTACGATCTCCAAGGGAGAAACTTTGTGTGTGTGATCCATAGAGAGTGAGCTTTGTCTTTCAAGAGTGGAGTTGCTTTAAACATCCATACCCAAGTGAAATAAAGATCTAAATTTCATTCAAGTGAGTTTTTTCATAGATTTTTCTTGTGATTTTAATTTGTTTGGTTTCTTTGTTTAGATTTCCTCTCTTCTTAATTTTGCTGGTTTCTAAGGATATATGAATAATGGGAAAAAAAACTCCTAGTGGCTAGATCCCCTCCATCAAGGCAGCCCTATAGCAAGTTTTGGTGTTTGTCTTGATTTGTCCAATTTTAATGTAATATGCTTTGTTTTGGGAAAAGATCAAAACTTTACTGAGTAGTTTATTAATCCATTGATGGAATAGGTTCACAGGACCCTGAGGTTAGAAGTTATGCCATTTTGACTTCTTGGCGGCAAACTATTTTTCTGTTCTAGAACGACGAGCGTCGTACCGTCGTGACCCGAGTGGCCGGACCGCCTAGGCCCAATCAGACCGGTGTGTTACCTACGGTTAGGCCACTCAAGCCCGATCAAACCGGTGTGATGCCTGCGATCAGACCGGCCACTTAATGCTTTAGGCCATTTGTTGTTTTCTATGTTCTTTTGGCTTGTTGGTTTCTATTTTGCGCTTATTTCTGCTATGCATATGAATTTATTAGTTTCTCATAGCTAATTGAGTGAAGAAGTTAAAGGGGTTTGATTTTGTTAAAGTTGAAAAAAAGACAAAAATCATTCACTCCATCTGATCTCCAGTTTCAGTCCTACATTTTCTTTTATAAAGGACTTGTTTTTTATAAAGCATGGTGATGATTGTAATAACTTCCTTTTCAAGTTAGGTAACGGTTCAGTATCCTGAATTGGATCTATGAAACCTTCATCAAATACTCCCAAATCTCAAAAGATAACAAGGTAGAGGCCAATAGAGATGTGCTGAACGATGCCAGATTGCTAGTGGCCAATTAGCAGAGTCGTCGATTAATCAACTCATACTGGAAGGAGATGAGCAATTAGCCAATAAAATAAGGAAATATTCATTTCATGGAGTGAACAATGCTGTTACGCGTGATGGATGATCGGATGGGTTGGCGATCTCAAAAAATAAAAGATCGGATGAGTTGGCCACGTACGCTAACCCCGCACGCGGGGAACCTTTTTTTTTTTATGAGGTCCCACGCAGGGAACTAATGAATGACGACTACATTGGACCAAGACACCAAGTTGATTAATTGTCTCTTCCCACAGACTTTGCCACTAATTAACGGGTAATTGCTGGGGATCGATACTGGTACTGGTACTACATGGAAATGACTTTACTAGCGTAGCAAATTTCCAAAAAACTTATCACCGTGCAGTTCCTGCATGATTGCAAACCAATTCACAAATATAGATCATTAATTCTAAAATATGTACCATTAAGCATGTCTTAAACTCTAAGCGATAAATTGACTACAGCCACTTTAGAAGTGATCGCGTATATGGCACTGTAGCTCTTTTTTTTTAAGTCTGACCCTTTAATATACGAATTTTCAATTTTAGCCTCTTCTATGATCATGGAAGGAGTGACAGACATCTACTAAGCTCCCACATCGCGGCAGATTTGAAACACCGTGGTACCACCTATCGAGCTTGGCACCCAAATCATGCAATAGTGTTTAAGTATGAATTAGTTTTAAGCATGCATTAGGGTCATGCATTAATATTTAAGCATGCATTAGTGTCATGATGTAGTTTTATTTAAGCATGCATTAGTATCATGCTATAGTTTTAAGTGTGCATTTAGTGCATCCTCCTGTGTCGGACCACGAAGCAACAACTCCTAAATCCTCTATGTAAATCGCACTAGTCTAGGATCAGCTAGTGCACATAGTGGAAACAAAGATAAAAATCAATCATAATGACATTTATTCATTAACTAAATATAGGCATGATTACCAAATTTTACATTCACAGCCTATAGGCCAAATTTAAATAATAGTAACAGAAAAAATACCAAAATGAAAGAAGCCCAAAGCGTACTCACAGGCAAACGACAATAAGACAATCTACTCGTCTAAGTCTTCACCATAGTCAAAATTGCCCTCCTCTAAGATGAGATAGTAAGGGTGAGTACAAACTTGTACTCCGCAAGTCACACAGGAAAATGCAATATAATGATGAAAGCAATAAAGGAAGGCATATAGGGTCATTTGAACGTAAAGCAATATTTAATGAAATACAATAAATAGATTGAAAATTGTTGCATTTAATACAGTAGGTAAAGAGAGTAATTTAAGCAAAATAATACCATTGGAACAAGCACCGATCTGACACCAACTTAACCATGCACATCCGACCCGGACCATCTTTTCCAAAAGATCACTTATAGATTCCATCCATCCATAAGCTTTTATAAAACATTTTGAAAAACAAAGTCTATTTTGTGAAAAACCTTATGCGGCATGCCCATGACTATGGGCACGGCTATCTAGGATAGTTTTTATACTCTGCAGAGGCTGTACAACTTTACTGACAAGATATGATTAACTCATATTGTCGACTACTACATGTTTCCTTGGACGTGCGACTGAGTAATCACAACAAGGCATTTACAAAGCTGAGTCGTCAACCTGGCGACATCTCCACTAAGGTTTCACCCCAATAAGGCATTAGCCAGATCGGGGTCCCCTCTTGTGCTGTGTGAGGCTTCTCGTAGCCTATGTCATGCTCACACTCAGCCTATAGCGAGACCTAGTTTGGGACTCACAAATTAATCAGGCAGGATTGTCCCATACCAGTCTTGTGGTAGTACGAATAGGGTTTTGTAGTAGTAGCTCACAGACCTGTTCTTAATTGACTTAGGTGCTAACCACATACCCCTCGTGCCTAACATCACCATTGTGTCACCGAACAACAATGTGTGCCAGCAAGCACCCACCACCTAACCATTTGTCTAAGTCTAAACCAGGTTTCATATTTTATTTTGCAATATTCCATAGACTTTCTTGACTCATCGAAGTCAAGAATACATTTGAAAAGATCATCATTTTATGTGAAAAATGTATCCCAAGCCTAGAGTTATAACTATGTAGGTCTAAGCATTCACTATAAAATTCTCTAGCCATACTAGTGTACCAACCAGAGTTTTATTCTAGAATGACCAAGGGTAGGAATTCACAATATCAAAGGCGTCATAACAACTAGGTAATAACTAAAGTACAACATGCATTGAAATACTTTGAATAGAAATTAAGCCTGCAATATAATCTACAACAAGATAGATTTATTTGCAAACTGGGATTAACATGTTGAAGGATGTGTGACTTTCCTTGCTCAGTGAACCGATGTGAATCCTCGACGTAAAATTCCTCCGAATAGTCATAGTCTACACGGGAAAATAACCCATCAAATTTAAATAATAATTCAAAAATAATTCAAATGAACTCAAAATTTTGAAAACATTGTAGATTTAGATAGTTCATGATTTTAGATGAATTTAGATATTTGAACGAGCTCAATCAAAGTTAGGATGGAGGACGAGCTTTGGGAAGTTTAAATCGTAAATAAATTGAATAACAGGAATTTCTAGAATTTTTTTTGTAAAGGAAAAGGTATTTATGACATCAGCAAGGAATTTAATTTATGCTCGTACTCGGCAAAAAGGTGGCCGAAGCTCACCTTGATGCGGTGACACTGGCGGTGGAGACACTGAGGTGCGAGGTCGACGAGGTCGGCAGGAATTCCTCGCTGGAGGAGCCCACCGGCGCGGAAAGAGGGAAAGATAGCGTGGGGCATCTCCGCGCTTTGGGAGGAGAGATGGGAGATGGGACGAGGTGGAGCGGTGCTCTAGGGAGGGTATTTATTGGGGAGATAAGTGGAGGGGCCGGTGGGATTCCTCGCCAGAAAGCTCGGTGCGGCGATCGCCATTGCGGAGGGGATAAGGGTGTGGCCAGTGCAGGAGAAAGGAAGGCGGGCGGGGTATCGGCAGAGATGGCGGCGGTGGCTAACGGAAAGAGAAAAGGGGCAATGGAAGAAGGAGAAGAAGCTAACAAGGTGGGCCCACACGCAGGGAAAGTGAGGGAGAAAGAGTGAGAGGGAAGGGAAGGGGTCGGATGGACACCATGTGAACGGGCAAATAAATCTCTTCCGCGCATGGAGACAGAGAGAGGGACGAGGGAAGCATGTGTGTAGGGATTGCAATCGCATGGCTAGGGAAAGATCTGGGCCATCCACGTGTCAGTCTGGGAGAGAGGAGGGGTTTTAGAATTTGATTTTTCTTTTCAAATAAAAGCCAAAGGATTCAAATAATTTTAGAAAATAGTAAATAAAGTTCAAAAATTCTAAACAATTCATAAAAATTCTTGGATATATTATATACTTTGTAAAATTATTTTTAACTTAATTTGGACTTTAATTTTTATACTAAAAATACTTTTATTTTTAAAATTATATTTTAAACTCCAGAAAATCTAGATAAAAGTCAAATAAGTTCAAATAATTAATTTGAGTTAGGATTTTTTAGAAATTCAAAATATCCTTCATTTAATTATATTTTCATATTTTTACTTAAATTACTTTTCAAAATAAAGCTTTTTTAAAAGTAAAAAATTCAAGGTAGATAAAATTCAAAATTTAAGCAACTAAAACACACTGATTTTTATTTTAAATTAAGTTAATTAGTTTTTACTAATAAGTTTTTATAAAACAACTGGGCTATTACAAACAACCCCTCTTAAAAAGAATCTCGTCCTAATATTTGTACAGGCTAGCAAACAAATTGGTTTCGATCTTACTCTGCATGGCTTGATCTATGATCTAGTTCAGGCGTCCCTTCATAAACTTTTGTAGCCTTCTATTTGCTATCTGAAGGTGGTTGGTGATTGGAGTTCCAGGTGTACCATTCATCACTATTTGTTGCTTCTTGGGGGAAGTTGTTTGCATAATGTCTCGTCTCATGGCAATTGAAATAGGTAAATCCTGCTATTGAGTTTGAGTTCTTCTATGGAAAGCCAACTATCAAAGCTTGTTGTTCTCGGTGTTGGAAGAAGTGTTGGCTGGGACTAATTCTCTCGCTGACAGTGATGGTTGGAATATGTTACCCCATGGTAGGGTTCTTCTAGCTTTGGGAAAGCTTTCAGTATTCAGGTGTTGAGTATACATTCATCTCTTCCGATTTTCCATTTCTTGGTGCTTAGACTCTTGGCGGATTGCCTTGCTGACAAGCTGATGGAAATCAGCGTAGTCGTTGGAGAGGAGTTGAACTGACAGGTCATCGTTGAGTCATTCTAGGAATCTTTCCTACCTGGCTTCATCTGTAGCGACGTCTTCTGGTGTGTAACGTGCCAGCTGATTGAACTTCTATAGGTACTCATTCACCGTTCGACTTCCTCGTCGCAGAGCTCAAAATTCCCCCTTCTTGAGTGATGGTGCCAATGGAAACATGAACTTTGCAGAAGTTCCGCATGAACTCATTCCAAGTTATGGCTTGTGTGCTGCCATGAGCGGCGATGTAGGTGTCCCACCATTCTGAAGCTGGTCCGTTCAGTTGGTGAGAAGCAAATAGAACTCTTTCCCAATCACTGCATTGGATAATGTCCAGCTTCTTTCCTACGGCTCTGAGCCAATCATCTATGTCCATGGGGTTAGTGCTGCTGGAGAAGGTTGGGGGATGCATCGTCATAAATTCTGGTAATCTTGGTTGCGGAGCTTGAGCTGGTGGCGGTGCAGGTTGTGTAGGGTTGCTGATGGTCTGGACTAGCAGCTGGATGAGTTGATTCTGGTTGGCCATCATCTGAGCCCAATCAGGACCATTGGCAGGTGGTGGTGGTGGTGGAGGAATAGGAACGGGCAAACTTCCTTGGGTTCCATTATTGTTGTCGTTGTTGTTGTGGTTGTTACCATTATTGGTATTGCTTGTGTTTACCATCTGCTCGTTGTCTTTAAGAATTAGGAGAGTGGAGACTCAAGGAAAAGGGAGGAACAGGGGATGCTTTGCACAACCCAAAACAAATTACTAACTTAGCAAATCCTTTATTGAGCAAATAACAAGTAATAGTTACGGCTGCTGTCCAAAGAGAAACTAGCAGCTCGTAACAACGTCTACTAGCTAGCTTAACAACTCAACCTAAAAGGGGCAAGGGTTGTCTTGGTGTGATCCTTCGTGGCTCTCGAGGTACAAAGCATGATCCTACGATGCGAAGATTGAAATGGCGGTAGAGACGAAGAACTGCTTTACGAGCGGCTTCTTGCTTGGCTCTTTCAAACAAGTAACTGTTTCCTTTGAAGTAGTAACGAAGACTTTCTTGTCCAATTCGCTTGGTGGTGAGTAAAGTAAAGCGATGTCCCATCGCCTTATCTCCATGGCTGTCTTCTTGGTGCATGTGTGTCGGAACCCGGAGCAACGACTCCTGGATCCTCTGTGTAAATCGCACTAGTCCAGGATCAGCTAGTGCACACAGTGTACAACAAAGATAAATATCAACCATAATGACATTTATTAACCGAATATGGGAATGAATGCCAAAGTTTACATCAACGGCACATAAGCCAAAATTAAGTAATAAGCAGCGGAAGAAAAACCGAAGCGGAAGAAGCCCATCGAGCACGCCACGTGCAAGCGCAAGAAGACGCGGCCTATTCGTCCAGATCTTCACCGTAGTTGACGTCTTCCTTCTCTGTGTGGAAAAAGTAATGTGAGTACAAACTTGTACTCCGCAAGTCACACGGAAAATGCACCATAATGATAAAGGCTTCAATGGAAGGCTTATAGGGTTAGTTTGCATAAAACAACTTTTAAGAAATACAATAAGTAGATTGAAATTGCTGAATTTAATACAGTAAGTAAAAACAATACTTGTAGTAGAAAGTAATACCGTCAGTGCAGGCTTCGACCATACACCAACTTATCCACGGGCATCCCACCCGGACCATCTTTTCCAAAAGCTCACGTATGGATTCCATCCATCCACACGCTTTCAATCACTCGCGGATTCCATCCATCCACAAGCTTCCAATCTCGCTCATAGGTTCCATCTACCCACAAGGTTTTCACTCTCTCATGGATTCCATCTATCCATAAGGTTTTCAAAAATGTTTTGAAAAACAAAATCTAATCCATGAAAAACTTTTACTCAGCATGCCCATGACCGTGGGCACGGCTATCCAAGATAGATTATACACTATGCAAAGGTTGTACAGCTTTACCCACAAGACACGATCATCCCATATTGCCACCGGTTTACACACTTCCTTATGTGTGCGGCGAGGAGTCGTGACAAGGCCTTTACAATGCAAAGTCTTCAACCTGGTCGAGCCAACTCTAAGGTTTCCCCTAGTAAGGAATCCACCAAACCGGGACCCCCTCTTGAGCCTAGACGAGGCTTCTCATGGCTTAACCACGCTCGCCCAAGTGAGACTTCACATGGCACCAACCACGCTCACTTTCAACCTACGACTTGACTCAGGTTGGGACTTCACAAATTATTCAGCCAGGGCTGTCCCATACCAGCCATGTGGTAGTACAATTAGGGCTTTGCAACAATAGCTCACAGATTGGTCCTTAATCTGACTTAGGCACAACCACATACCCCTGTGCACGACAATCAACCACTGCGGCTCCAACCAACAGGGCATGCCTGCACCCACCAATCTAACCAATAGCCTAAGTCTAAACCAGTTTTGTATTTGTTTTCAAAATAATTCATAAACCTTCTTGACTCACCAAAGTCAAGAGTACTTATCATTTTATGTAAAGAGGGTTATCATTTTATGTGAAAGATATCCCAAAACAAATATTGTGACTAAGCAGGGCTAAGCATTTGATTCAAAATTCCTCTAGCCAACACTAATGCACTAGCTAGAGTTTGATCTAGGGTGACAAGGTATTGAGGAGTTCAAATTCAATGGAGGAATTAACAAGTAGGCAATAACTAAATTTAAAACTGAATTGAAATACATTGAATAAAAATATGCATGCAATATAATTTAAAACAACATAGTTTTGTTTTGAAAACTGGGATCAACATGATCAAGGAGTGTGACTTGCCTTGCTCTTCAACTTGGTTTGAATCTTCGTCGAAGAAATTTCCCGAATCGTCGAAGTCTACACGTGAAAATAACCCACCAAATTCAAATTAATTCAAATTAAATTCAAATATTTGAATTGAGGCTAGAAATAGATAGAGAGGAATTTTTGATGAATTTAGGAATTTGAATGGGCTCAATCGGAGTTAGGACGAAGAAGAACGAGCTCCGGGAAGTTTTAAAAGAGGGAAAATGGAAAATCTGAATTATTGGAATTATTTTTCTAAAGGAAAATCTGGATTATTGCGTCAGCATTGCGTCAGCCAGGGATTTTTGAATTTCGGCCGATTTATTTTTCAATTGAAAAGTCAGCCGAGAGGCTGATAGTGGGCCGTGTCCATGTGGACCGAGTCCATGGACTCGGGTCGGGCTGAGGTGGTGAGGGAGGTGGCGTGGCAGCCGGGTGCCCGTGTGGCGCCTGCATGGCGTCCACGTCGGTAGCTGACTTAGTCGCCACGTCGGCCGATGGCGGCGCAGGCAACCGGCCGAGGCGACGGAACGGCAGCGGCGGCGAGCTCGCGCGGCGCGATCGCGGCAAGGGTGGAAACAGGAGAGGGCACGCGGGAACTTCGGCACTACAGGCGCGGTCCGCGACACGGAGAAGGCCGGACGGTGGTCGGCGGCGAGGAGAGGCGGCGGCGGCTCGAGCTCAACGGCGCGGCGGTGCTCCATCAACGAGGAGGCGCAGCCGAAGGGTCCCCGAGGTGCGCGAGGGTGCGACGAAGGCGGTGGTGGGGTCGGCGAGGCGCGACGCGGCCCGAGGCTCCGGCAATTCCTCGCCGGAGTTGGCGACGGCGGCGGGGGTGGAAGCACACGGCACGGCGGCGATGGAGAGGGCGAGAGAGAGGGAGGAGTGGCGGGGGACGACGTGCGGGAAGAGGGGAGGCCGGATGTGCCTTTTATAGGGGCGGACGGGGGCGGGGGTGCCGCGGATTTCTCGCCGGCGTGACGGAGTGGGCGGCGGTTGCGGGAGGCCGGTGCGGGATCGGGGGAGAAGGTGGGCGTGTGGGCGCGGGTCGTGCGGCGCACGATGGGACGGGGCGGCGAGCTCGGGGAGTGCGAGGGAAAGGCGCCGGGTAGGGCGGAGGTAGGCGCAGGAGGAAGGAGGAAGCGGGGGAGACGAAGGCCCTGACGGGTGGGCCCGGGTGCGCAGCGAGAGAGGGGGCACGGGCGGCCAGATGGTGCCACGCGGGGGAGAGGGGACGGATCGGGCGTCGGCAACGGGCACAAGGCGGACGGAGCAGATCGGCCGAGGCGCAACGTGGCGGGCATCGGGCCCGGCTAGGTGGCAAGCGGAAAGGAGGGGAGGCGGGATCAGCGGGTTGATCCCGGCCGTCCACGTGGCGGCCGGAGAGGGAGGGAGGGGATTTTAATTTTAAATTTTATTTTCCAATTTTCAGAAAAAACCCAGAAAATCCATTAAGCCTCAGAAAAATACCAAATGACCTCCAAACATTCCAGAAAAATTCCTAGAACCTCCTGGAGATATTTTAGTCTTAATAAAATTATTTCCAACTAATATTGGTATTTAATTTTTATACTTTAGAAAATACTTTTAATTTCAAAAATATATTTTTAAACTCAGAAAAATCCAGGAAACCAAATAAAAGCCAAATAAGTCCAATTAATTAATTTGACATAAGATTTTTATAGAAAATTAAAATATGATTTTATTTAATAATATTTTTAGGTTTTCTTAAAATGCTTTTCAAATCCAGCTTTTTCAAAACAGAAATCCAGGGCAAATCCAAATTTAAAATTAGGCAACAAAAATACTTATTTTAATTTAAAATTTTATTTTAATTAGTTTATTTATTTATTTTTATTTTACTAAAAATCTGGGCTGTTACAATGTGGATAGCTTGACGTTGAAAACCCAAACGACGGAGTAGTCGATGAAGGTCTACACTCCATCCATCATTTGGTGCATCTTGATAAATGTTTATCTTTAATTGTTTGAACAAGAGAGAAGTTAGAAATAGTTTTTGAATGATGACCTAAAGATGAGGAAGGATTGAGAGATAAGAGTAAGCAAGGGCTGAGAGGTAAGGTCAAGCAAAATTTTTTAGAATTACTGATTATTAAAATAAGTCTTTAGAGTCTAACCACTCTATTCTACCTACGACAATGTCCTAGAGTTAACCTAGCTCAGATAACATATCTATTAGACTCCGGAGCAACATCTCCCAGGTCCTCTACGTAAATCGAACTAGTCCAAGATCAGCTAGTGCACACAATGGAAATAAAGATAAATATCAATCATAATGATATTTATTCATTAACTAAATATGGACATGATTACCAAAGTTTATATCCACGGGCCATAGGCCAAATTTCAATAATAGCAGCGGAAGAAAAACACTGAAGTGGAAGAAGCCCAAAGCTTGCCCATAAGCAAACGATGGTAAGACGCGGCCTACTCGTCTAATTCTTCACCATAGTCGAAATTGTTCTCCTCTAAGATGAGAAACTAAGGGTGAGTACAAACTTATACTCCGCAAGTCACACGGGAGAATACAATATAATGATGAAGGCAATAACGGAAAGCATATAGGGTTATTTGAGCGTAAAATAGCATTTAATGAAATACAGTAAATAGATTAGAAGTTGTTGTATTTAATATAGTAAGTAAAATAGTAATCTAAGAAAAATAATACCATTGAAGCATGAACCGACCTGACTCCAACCTAACCACGGGCATCCCACCCAGACCATCTTTTCCAAAAGATCTCATATGGATTGCATCCATCTATAAGCCTTTTATAAACTATTTTGAAAAATAAAGTCTAATCTGTGAAAAACCTTACTTGATCAGCATGCCCATGACAGTGGGCACGGCTATCTAGGGTAGTTTTTATACTCTGCAGAGGTTGTACAACTTTACCCACAAGATATGATTAACTCGTATTGTCAGCCACTACACGCTTCCTTGGGCATACGACAGAGTAATCACAACAAAGCCTTTACAAAGCTGAGCCATCAATCTGGCCATGCCTCCACTAAGGTTTCACTCCAATAAAGTATCCGCTAGATCGAAGTCCTCTCTTGTGCCATGTGAGGCTTCTCGTGGCCTACACCATGCTTACATTCAGCCTATAGCGAGACACAGGTTGGGACCCATAAATTAATCAGCCAGAACTGTCCCATACCAGCCTTGTGGTACTATGAATAGGGCTTTCTATCAGTAGCTCATGGGCCGGTCCTTAATTGACTTAGACGCTAACCACATTCCCCTTGTGCCTGGCATCATCATTGTGTCACCGAACAACAATGTGTGCCAGCAAGCACCCACCACCTAAGCAGTTTCCTAGCTCATGATTTTATATGAATTTAGAAATTTGTACGGGGTTAATCAAAGTTACGATGAAGGAGAACGGGATTTTGGAAGTTTAAATCCTAAAGAAATTGAATAAAATGAATTTCTAGAATTATTATTCTAAAGAAAAAGGTATTTATGACGCCAGCAAGGAATTTAATTTTGACCTAATTAAATTTCTAAAGGAAAACCTAGTTTATGATGTCTTACTGACGTCAGCCCTACACGTGGCTGCTAACATGGCATTTTTTACTGACGTGGCTACCACCTGGCTGACACATGGCATTGACATGGCTCGGGGGTGGCCTTGTACTAACGTGGCAAGCCAAGTGGCGTCCACGTGGACTAATGCCGTTAGGTGGCAGGCCATGCGGCAGCCATGTGGGCGTGTGTGCCTGTGTGGCAGACGGAATGTGAGGTGGCGTATGTGTGGCAGGCGAGCACTGTAGTGGAGCACCATATGGCACCACTTGGCAGCCACATGGGCTTGACACGCTAACACGACGGCGTTGGTGGTAAGCGGCGCACGGAAACCAATGGTCACCGGAGGGGAAGTGGTCAGTGGTGATCATGGTGCAGTGCAAAATAGAGAGGGGAGTATAGGGATTCTCCTGGCACCTAGCACGAGCTAAAGCGGTGGTCGGAGGCGACCGACGACGAGAAGATAGCGATGGGGCTCAACTTCGGCGGTGGGGCAGCTCCAGCGATGCTCATGCTCGGCGGAGAGGTGGCCAAAGCTCACCTTGATGCGGTGAAGCCAGCGATGGAGACGCCGAGGTGCAAGGTTGATGGGGTCAATCGGAATTCCTAGCTGGAGGAGCCTGCCAACACGGAAAGAGGGAAAGACGGTGCGGGGCGTCTCGGCACTTTGGGGGGAGAAATGGGAGGTGGGGCGAGGTGGAGTGAAGTGGAGCTGTGCTCTTGGGGAGTATTTATAGGGGAGATAAGGGGAGGGTTGGCAGGATTCCTCACCGGAAAGCTCGGGGTGGTGGTGGCCGTTGCGGAGGGGATAAGGGTGTAGCCAGTGCGGGAGAAAAAAAAGGCAACCGGGGCGTCGGCGGAGATGGCAACAATGGCTAACAAAAAGAGAGAAGGGGCGGCGGAAGGAAGGAGAAGAAGTTGACAAGGTGGGCCCACACGCTAGTAGAGAGGGAAAAATAGTGAGAGGGGCGGGAAGGGATTAGATGGTCGCCACGTGGCCGGGCAAATAAATCTCGGTTGTGCATGGAGAGAGAGAGGTGGACGAGGGAAGCGCGTGCGACGGGGATTGTGGCCGCGTGGTCGGGGTCCACACGTCAGCCCGAGAGAGAGGAGGGGTTTTAGAATATGATTTTTCTTTTTGAATAAAAGCCAAAGGATTCAGATAGTTTTAGAAAATAGTAAATAAAGTCCAAAATTTTAGAAAAATTCACAAAAATTTCTGGAGAATTTTTGGACTTATTAAAATTATTTTCAACTTAATTTGGCCTTTAATGTTTATACTAAAAATACTTTTTATTTTAAAATTAGATTTTAAACTCCAAAAAATCACAAAAAATCCAAATAAAAGCCAAATAAGTTCAAATAATTAATTTAAATTAGTATTTTAAAGAAATTCAAAATATCCATTATTTAATTATAATTTTATGTTTTTTACTTAAATTACTTTTTTCAAAATAAAGCCTTTTTAAAAGTAGAAGATCAAGGCAGATAATATTTAAAATTCAAGCAATTAAAACACAGTGATTTTTTAAAATTAAATTAATTAATTATTTTACTATATATTTAAAAAACTGCTGGGCTGTTACATCCTACCACAGTTGTCTAGTGCGGCAGGTGCTCTAAGCCTGCCCTGCATGGTAGGCCTGTTGCCACAACATACGAGCTCGACAGGTGACACATGTCACCTATCGCTACTTTTGCAGTCATGGAGGAGCTAAAATTGAAAATCCGTATGTCAAAAAATAGATTTGATTTTTTAAAAAAATGCTACAATATCTCATATGCAATCAACGGACACTTTAGAACCGGGCATCAAGAGCCAATAGAAAAAGTAGAGCTTGGGTGTGCCAAAGATTTTGCATTTTGCCGCCTTCTCCACCGACGCGGAGGCGACTGCAACTTGCTAACGTGACCTCGGTCGCATTTGGTCATTCCCCGCTTTCTTCGCTGCAGCGGCAGGATGCTTTCACGCGGGCTGGCCCTGCGGCCGCGACTTGTGGATCTTGTTCTGAATCACCTGCGCGCTGAACTGTGGCATCGAGTTCCTCGTGCTGAATTCATATGTGGCTTCGGGGCTGTCACTTGTGATTGACGAAAAGCTTTGGGCTTCTCAGGCGAATCTTGCGAGGTTCCCGCAAAGACAGCCACAGCCACTAGTTACCTTTATGTAAAGCTCCCAAAGAGAGTTGCAGTGTTAGGAGTTTACGATGCCATGTTTAGGTCAAAGAAAATCTCAACGCACGTGTTCCTGTGTTCATCCTATAGATTTTTCTTCTTCTAAAATTCGGTTTTTCATTATTCCTTTGCATTGTTTCAAAAGATTTAGTATGTTTTCAATTTTTTATTTTTTGACTCATAAAAAGCTTTACAAATATTAAAAAAGCCAAAATGCAGAGCCTTCGACCCTGGCCGTTACATTTAATATTAGGGCATCCACAATTCATGGTGATGTGAGGCAGTGGTTTAAGAGGGGAGAGGTCCACCTGGACAGATGCTCTAAAGCTACTGCTCACCCCAGTGCATAGTGATTTTACTCTACCTATAATAAAATTAAATCAATCCCTATCATCGCCGACGCTCTCACCTGGCCCCGCCGCTTCTCCGTCATTTTTCCTCCGCGCCAAGCAGATTGAGTGCTATTGTACGGTACCACCATCCTTGCTCTATCCCCAACAGATCCGATCATCGTTGCCGTTGTTCAGGACAGATGTCGTCGTCCTGACCTCCTCGTCTGCCCTGTTCGCCTCCTTCACTTGCTCTCATGTGCGGTGACCACCCTCAGGCCTTGGGGTGACTGCCACCTTTGGACCCGAAACCTCCACGCCCAGTAGAAGTTCCTTTGACACCTTTGCAAGACACCTTTGCAAGCCAGCACCTCGCCACTGGCTCAGCTCCGACTTGGATGAGCGTGGCATCATCATCCTGCATGTATAGTACTTGTGTATGTCCTTAAGAGTGCTATATGTTGGCAAAGGAGATCCCTGGAAACCAGCGTTCGATGGTTGAAGTTGTGGTGTATGACTCCACTCCGTAGAGCTCAAATTCTAATGTTCAATTATTATGTATATATGAGTATACTTTAATAGAAATTTTTTGAGATTACGGATTAATTCTCACCCTATATCTTGGAGAGCAAATCCTGGAGAGCAACTGAGAATGCTAAAATAATGGAGGCAAAATCGACAAAAACACATTTCTAGATCTCAGAATCAGCCTTGTCCTGGTTGAAAAGAAGCATATCATGCAACCTTTGGTGCCGATATGCTCTACAGCTATAGGCGGTGGTGGTGGGCCACACCGCCGGTCGTGGTCGTCTACTACGCAATTATGCGTGATTGACAAGCCGCATAATATAGAGCAGGAAAGGCAAATCACGTCACAGATGACCGTGCAACGGCGGGGGACCCAGTTCCCAGCACGCGGCACAATGATTGGATCTACGATCACTCAATAAGCACACAGAGAAATGTTACCCCCACTCAGAATGACAATTTTACCACAGTATCATCAAAATTATAGTCAGTCTCGACTCTCGACTATGCAATGCATAATTCATAAACAGTGACATGATATTCTCAGCAAGGGCAAAATGTAAGTGAGAAAAGAACCAAATACAATGGGGCTGCCTGCTCCTCAGTTGTCAGGAGTGAAGAGCAACGCAGCAGTGTTTATATATATGTATTTGAAGGTCTCTAATCATCTGATTAAAGAAGAGATGCTATCAAGGCATTCGAAACGAATAATACAAATACATTTGAGTGAGCAAACAGTAGTAACACTGTAACAGTGCGTTGAGTTTACATGGAACGGAAGGAATCAAGCAATCTTAGGATGAGCAGCACGACGACTTCTGGTTGACAGGTTGCCCGCGGATCTGCACGGTTGGCGGCCTTGCATTTGCTGCGGCTGGTTGGCTAGCCATCCTGAGAAAACATAGCAGATAGGATTTCGTTAGTAAAATCCAGCCGGATATTAATATTATACCGGCACCATCCAAGTGTAGACTCATTTCTGTACCTGTCCTTGATGGATGCGGCCATAGCCATGAACGCTTGTTCCACATTAGTGGCATTTTTGGCGCTTGCCTCCATGAAGGGGATGCCCATCTCATCAGCAAATGCCTGCATGATGTTTTAATCAATGTAAATGTGTGAGCGTATACACAGTGATCACAAGGTATTGGCAAACCTATTGGACTCACCTTAGCTGTTTCTGACGACACTACTTTGTTGGCAGTTAGGTCGCTCTTGTTCCCAACAAGGAGCTTGTTAACATTGTCACTTGCATAACGATCAATTTCATTCAACCATTGCTTCACATTGTTAAAACTTTCTTGGTCTGTCACATCATATACAATCTGCAAGCCATGACAGAATGCACATAGTTAAATGAAATGAACGCTGACGGTTGAGAAGTTGCAGAATACTGGTTAGTTCACTAGGCCAACTTACAATAATTCCATGAGCTCCTCGGTAGTAGCTGCTTGTAATTGTCCTAAAACGCTCTTGACCAGCAGTATCCCACTGCAACAATTAGAAAACCATTTCAGTTAAAAGAGTTAAAATAGTAGTCATACCGTACACATCGACATTTTAAGAAATGTGTTTGGAGTGTTACTTCGCAAACAGATAATGTGTTGTACGGATATTGATCACATTTCACTCCGTTCACTGATGCATATTAGATTAGGATATCTGATAACATGCTTCTCTAAGTTTGCTACCCAAAGTTCAAATTACATTTCTAAATATTATATAGAAGACATATAAATAGTTTTGATTCAAATAAAATTTTAGTAGATTTCCCAACACTAATACACAAATTTGACAATAAAATTTGATAGATCTACACAAATTTGACAATAAAATTTGATCCAAAGGTAAGTACTTCATATACAAATCCAATTCAAGTTTGGATTACCAGTAGCATTATTGTTGTCAGATTTGGATTCGGATGCAGAAACAAGTGTCAGAAATTATACACATATTCAGATATAGATAATACCATTAGCCTTTGGTTACACATATTTAGGTAAAGAGAAAAATACAATTTTGATGGTAAATCCCTCTCCAAATCTGGACCTTATCATAACTGGATAAAACTATATCAATTTTCACCCCTAATGAGGGCACACCTAAAACCGCTCTGCAGAACTTGTGCACGTTTTTAGTTACTAGAGAGCTCTACAGAATCATTTGTATTCATGAAGCAATCTAGAAACAATTATGAGCGAATGAAATTTTACAGATGAACAGCATTGATTCATCTGCTACCCAATTTGTTTGCCAGTTGATCTAGTGAAAGTTATCAGACAACTGGACAAAACATCATAAAGCCATCAAATCATGAGCATGTATGTGAAAAAGATGGCACAGAAATCTTACGATTTGAAGCTTGATGGTCTTCCTGTCCTGCTCTACTGTCCGTATTTTCTGCAAGAATGTGCAAGAACTTACACTATGCTACAAACTAAATTTAATTCCAAAGTAAATCAATGAAAATATACTTACAAAATCAACTCCAATTGTGCTGATGTAGCTGTCCAAGTATGAGTCGTCCTAATCACAGAAGAAAAGTACATTAGCAACAATCGCAATCCATGTAAGAGAATTTAGCCAAGCTTCAACCGTAAAGCTTGAATGTACGTAAATTATGGTCTTCGATTTTTTTGGGTGATAAAACAGGAAAAGAAAAGAATTACCCCAGGATTTGCATACATACATATAGGCAGTAGTCTTTGGCTGCATGTGTAAGCTAAAGTGATATACCGCACACATTTCTACCAAAGCACATTTACATGTACCGCAATATAAGATATATTTATTCCAGCATAACGAAGTATCAATACATGATTAGGAGAAAGAATTCCAAATTCATACCGCAAATCTAAGAAGCAAGCATGACTTCCCAACACCAGAATCACCAATAAGCAGAAGTTTGAAAAGGTAGTCGCTGAAATTGAGAAAATAACAGAGTAGGTATTGCAGTAGCAGTACAATAACAAAAGGAAATATTAATGTACAGCCATATCGTGTGGTTGTGCCAACTTCCCTCAATTCAACAACATATAATATGTATTGTCATTAGTCATTATACCCCATAAAAATGCACTCTCAATCTCCTACAGTAATGGGAAGTACTTAAGCAAACATATATAAAATGCTATTATTTTCCAAACCCCAGCAGACAACTATTTCATTCATCTATTTAACCATCAAACGAAGACCTGAAAGATATGAGCTAGAAATAAATGTAAATAGAGACCAGTGTATATTACTTGTGTTATGCTAAATAGCCGAATTTCCTATGCAATTGCACGGCTCGATAGTACAATGCACATGTTTATACCTAAAGATAGAGTTGTACTTGTTATACAATTGTAATGCTTATGATATATCTTATACAATTGTAACAGGTCTCATAATATACTTGTTTAATATGCATTATTATAATCTAGCCCTTGAGAGCGAAAGCGATGGCTTCTTTTTCTAACGTTTTAATCATATAACAGATGTCACAAAGATTTCCAGGTTGGATTCATTCAGGTATATGCGTACAAACAGCTAATATCATGATGCTGCCAACAACCAATACAACTATTCAAAAGGTAGGAGGATGGAGGCACCCATTAAAGGAGTTACCATAGTCACAGTCTCACAGTTCAGGAATGCTAATATTATTTGGAATCAGAATTTTGGCAAGGCCTAGGACCTCTGATGCACTTCAGTAGTTAATAGTGTATAAAAGGCAAGGTTATCAATCTCAATATACACCTCATTCTCATGCATTACACTGGTTCTGTGCTGTCCATATCAAATACAATAATATACTTGATGTATGGTGAAGAGATGCAAACGCATGTATGCCTTCGATGTTCCTTAATCCTTACAAAACTCCAGCATACGAACGTCAATCAAGAAATTGGCATACGTTTCACGCAAAGTCCTAGTAGGATACAATCCACTGCCCAAAATATAATCAGCGATGGTATCTCCCGAGCACGCACCATCAGAATTCACATGATGCAACGACGCTGATAATTATCCAACCCTCTTTGTAATTCCCCACATCTCTACCTGTTTCCATCCAGACATCTACAACGGGGATCATCATCACCACGCCCTACAGCACATAACATAATCTAGGGGAATCGAGCAGCGATTTCCGTCCAGCATCAATGCACCATGCCAAAAAGCACAGATTCCTCCACGACGGTAGTGCTGCACAGCCGCACGCCAGAATCGCAAACTAAAAGGACACAAGAACCCAGGCCCCCTCCGCCAGATCCAGATCCAAAGCTGACGAGAGCCACCAGCGCGCACCCGATCAGAAGCCCCCCGGCCGCGAAACTCAACCAGCACCAAGCGAGAAATCGCGCGAAATTACGGAGGCAGCTACAGGGATCACAGGGGGACGGGGGAGGAGGAGGGAGGGGGGGTATCGGAGGCCTTACTACTCGGGATTCATGCCGGATCGAATGGGAGGTAGAATCGCGACGCTCGCCTGAATCGCCCGCTCCGGTGGGTGGCTTCGAACCGAAGGCGGAGGGGCGGTTCGAACGAAGGAATGAATCTGAGGGGAGGCGCGCACAGGTAGGCGGTGCGGTGGGCGATGCGAAGGTGGGAGAATTTTTCCAGGGGGCGGAACGATAAATACTGCGACTGCGACGAGCCAGGGGGAGGCGCCAGGTTACGGAACTGGCCTTGCCGGAGTCGGCGGCCGCGTGTTTTTGTTCGCTTCGGTGCGAGGGAACCTGCCAACCTGGGAGTCGGGCGGCAACGTGTTTGCTTTTGCTCTGCTTTGACCTCCGAGATCCACGCGAATCGCGCGAAGTGACCTGCTATGTTACGGCAGGCAAGGCAACGAGCAAGTTTCCGTGGAAGCCTTTGAAGGAGACGAAGAAAAAGAATCAGTCCATTTGTTTCTGAACTTTTGTAAAAATCTAATTTTCAATCTCCAATTATAAAATTAAATGTTTGACTCACTAAATATCAATACCATTTACTTTATCTCCTGAAACCCGATTAAAGATGGTTTTGCTCCAAGGAGACGTAACATGAAAATGGTTTTAACACACAAGCTGGTTTTTGAATGTAAGTTTTGATACGAAAGCAATCCAGTTAGTATAATCAGCAAATAAATAAAAAATGGTATGACCCGCATGTCATGCTAGCTTTTTTCACCCCTGTTCCATGTTCTATCTCTCCTCTCTTCTCCCTCCTGTTTTGCGTGAAGCCATGAACTTAGTCCTGATCTCCTCTCCTGCATGAACACGAGTAGGGCTAGTTTAGTCAAGCTGGTCACCGTGCACCACCTACTAGCTCTGGCTTGGGCTAGCTTAGGTTCACTGGCCACTGCGCCTTGCTGCTCACTAGCCATCAGCTCAGACTCAAATCAATTCCAAGAAATTGATGCGGAAAGACAAAAAAAGTTGCTCAAATCAAGCCAAGATTTTGATTGAATCAAAACCAAATCCATTAAAAGATGGATTGCATAGAAATTAGTTGGATCTGGAGAGGTAATATGTGCATCCATGTGCAGAGTGGGGAGCATTTTTTTTTTGGAGAGGAGAGGACTAGAGTTGTCCCAGCTCCATGTATGGTGCTATGGTTGCCGCTTGTCAACATCGTCTAGCGCACCGGCACCTCTATATTTGGGTACTCTTGGCCCATGCTTGCACCCACACCACCTGCCTCGTGCCTCAACATGGTGGAGGTGGCAAAGGGTGTGGTCGTGGAGGGGGCGTGGTGAGGATAGCCATAGCAGTGATATGGGAGGGAAGTGACTTGAGGTGGAGGAGGAACAGGGCAGCTCCAACTAGTATGAAAGTTTCTTAGGGTAGCGATAGGGTGCTGAGGGGGGAGAAGGTGCAGGGATGGCTGGAGATGGGAGAGAGATACCGAGGATGTGGCCAGGGCCGGTCCTAGGATTTTAGGGGCCCGGGGTGAAACTAGAAATAGGGGCCTTAGTATAAATATCTAAATATAAATCTACATACACACACACATATATATATATCTAATTTTTTACCAACAAACACTTAATTAAAGAAAAATTCACATCAAAGAGTTCATAGATATTACCTTAAAATTTCTTCTAACATTTCTAGATGCGAAGTCATTGATGATGGTATTGATATCAATCTCATCCAATAATTTCTTCTCAATACATAAAGTTGCCAAACCGTTTAACCTCTCTTGAGACATTGTTGACCTTAAATGATTCTTCAACAATTTCAACTTTGAAAAGCTTCTTTCAACTGATGCCACGGTCACAGGCATAGTAAATAAAATCCGATAAGCAATAGAAATATTAGGATAACAATCCGCTTCTCGACAAAATCAAAGATCTTCCATAGCAAACATTGGTTTATCTGATAAAGTCAATTACATAACACTTAACTCGAAATTAGATCATTTAACTCAACATCGGAGGAACCATCTAGAGAGAAAGTTTCGCAAATTTTGTACAACATTCTTTTAATTGATTCGATCCAATGACTTCAATGTTGTTGAACTCATTAAAAATCCAAATATACTTCGAATGTTTGGAGTTCTTGAAATCTACTTTTCAATGAATTGATTGCCATATCAACCATAACAAAAAAAATAATTAACTTCAAATTCCTTCTCAGCTTGCAAAACTGCTTCATCACAATCAATTTCATCAAACTGTTTCTTCCTAAGAACACGCCGCTTAACTGAAAATGATGGTTCTACATTCATTTGAGCTGCAATATCTTTGACAATGATCATACTCAAAGCAAACCCTTCATTTCTATAAGTATTAAAGTATTTAACCATGCATTCTATTTGTTGCATGTATATACTCTACATAGTATATAGGGGCCCCTGAATTTTGGGGGCCCGGGGCGACCGCCCCTCTCGCCCCCCCTCAGGGCCGGCCCTGGATGTGGCGTTGATGTGACATCTGAGGGAAGAGAGAGGACGTGGGTATACAAGTAGATGCTATGTTCATGGTGGTTTTAAGTAAAGGGGTAATTTCAATTGATATGAACAATTGAATGAGGTAAATTATCTAGCCTTATAGTTCATAGTTAATTTCTAGACTTTTCAAAGAGTTCCATGGATTAAATAGACTTATTCAAAAAAAGGAATTGTGGTACGAAGGCCGTGCAGCAGGATTTCTTGCGTTTCCCATCAGACCTTTGATCTGCACCGTTGAGTTGACTACTGAATCAAACGGTTGAGAACTTAAGGACCTACTGTTCATGAATGCATTTATTCGTCCATGTCAGCCCCTCCCGGCTCTGCAGAATGGAGGCGGGGGACAAGGAGAATATTACTGATTTGGGTCAACGTATTGCAACACGGCGTAAATTTAGGCATGTGGCCACGGGCACTTTTAACCTTCGCTCTGGCTCCTAGCTAGAAGCATGGAAGGTTCTACAGCCTTGTGGTAGTGTGTCAAGTTGATGCCAAGCATAAGCATGCGTCGCCGGCCTTCGTGTTGAAGTAGTCGGATGTAGGCACGGAGCAACTTCAGATAGGTACGCCATCTCCCCGTCCGACGAGCATTTTTCGATGTTTTGGGCGTTTAGCAACAGCTTGGAACAGGCGGAGGAGATCATCGGACCGAGCATGGTCGCGCGGTCGGCAGTACCACAGCCCAAACCAGGCCACCGGCAGCCCAGCTCATGGTATTTGGGCCAAAAGAGATTGGATGGCTGCATTTTAGGCAGGGTCAGATTCAGATACCGGTAGGGCCTTATTTATTTATTTTCTGTACATGTGGTCTCAATCCGAATCGCCTACCAGACACCAGCAACATACAAAAGCCCTGCTGGACTTCAGCTTTTAGCTGTTAACTTCGAGCTTCTTAATTTTTTAGCTTTTTTAACGTTTTTGTCTTTTTTCCCCTCATATTCCTTTATATTATATGTGATAAGATAACCTATTTTCTATTTTTAATTTTTTTTCTAGTTTAATTATGTGGAAAAAGCGTACAACAAGGACGGTGAAAAAAACTCAAATAGTATTTAAAAAAACTTTTAAGCTTAGAGCAAAAGCTCAAATGAGCACTAATCTTGCGCGAAAGCGAGATATGAGATCTGTAAGGACTAATCCACCTTGCTCAATACTCAAACTACCCCTCTGATCTCCAAACTCGCCATAAAATCGCTGCCTCTGCGCCCTGCCGAAAGGAAATCGATGAACTCCCTCAGCGTGCTCCTTCCGTACATCGCCGGACGGCACTCGTCCACCACCAGCTCCTTCGCCACCTCAACCGTCTCGTCCATGGCGAAACTCGGCAGACTTGCAAAGGACACACCCTCGCGCCGCCCTGTCCCGAGACCACCCTGTGCACCGCCACCCTGTGCACCGCCGCCCTGTTGCTCACGACCTCGAGGTGGTTGCTGACGTGCACGACCAAGGTGCCCGCGGGGCTGTGCGGCGGAACGTGCACGGATATTGACTTCACCATTGTGGAGTTCAGTCACTGTAGAGTATCTAAAGGCTGGGAGACATCGTCGGACACTAGGCCTGACTTTCATCCATTGGCACAGGCAGACCTACACCTGACCACCTAATTTTTTCCCCAAAATACTCTGTATTTGATAGGTATATTAAACATATATGCATAAAATTAGGCCATATACTTTATATTTATATCCCCAAAAGATTTAAGCCCATTATCATACATTTTCTTTCCAATTCGTCTCAAGTAGTGCACTGAGTTTAAGTTTGGGAGTTCACACATGAACTGAAGGTGTTGATTCTTGCTAAAATATTTTTTGGACCCGGTGTGATACCGGCCTCGATAACTAGCTTCCTCCCCTTACTGTGGTATCCGAGCCTAGTTGGATCTGCAGGGCGCCCAGTCAGGACGACGCATTATACATGCTCAAACGAAATTAGTAAGACTGTCTAGATCTGGTCCTCGTTATTTTAGTTTATAACTTATAATTTATAGTTTATATTTTTTTGATAAACAAATGAAACTGTTTTTTCGTCGTCATTCGATGCGGCCTATCGGAATAATCTTTTTAAAATGACTTATCGACATTCGATTTTTTCACATAAACACTCATACTAAAACAAAAAAAATCATCAACCATTAGTTACTGCTGAAAAAAAAACGCAACCCTTTACGGATGCAGATGTCAATAGGTGGGCTACAGCAACCGCAGAAACGGAGAGGAAGAAAATGGAATGATTCGTGGGACACTCGGTCTGTGCCCATGGCAATTCCTCACTAATTAGTTTGCAGTACGCTGAGAGAATTGTTCTGACCAAAACATGACTAATGGACATAGAAGACGCGACACAAATTGGTAGTACCTTCTTTTTCTTGAGATGATTTTTTTTTCTTTTTGAGAAGGTGAGAGGGACAAGTCGATGCTACCGGTAAGGAACAAGTTTCCACCGGGCCTTGAACTAACCAGGACCTCCAAGAGCACGAAACTCCAGCTTAGGCCAACGTTCTCATCGGCTCCGAACTTCCCAAAACGTCAGCTCCGCCTGGTCCTGATGTTCAGAAACAAGCCTTAGCTTAGCAATGTGCATAAAACACATTGCTCAAAACTGTACCGGTGCCGCTCACTGATCTTCTTGTTCGTTGGCGTAGATTTGCCTAATTACCTGCCACGCGCCGAAGCTCATACTGTAGTACCAAGGTGGCAAGGTACGTAGTAGCATCAAATGGGAATTAAACCCCAGTCAAATTAAGCTGCAACTTCAAACATCAACTTTTTCTATGCCACTGTCTTCTACATAATGCATGCATTTATTGGCCGGTTAAGATACCAACACATAGCACGTGCATTGTATGCATCGTCCACGCGGTACAAACTAATGAAACACCACCATACCGGCAACCTACTTTTGCCTATGTGGTGCAATAAAAGCTTGAGTTGATCTGATTAGACGCCCAACGTTGGCAGTTCGGGTACTCCTAGCAAGTAAATTTGTCAGCTACTTAGTCCATGCTGTGTTATTTTTTTGGGAGGTGGAAGAGAGGGAGGGAACAAAGGGAAGAAGTTAGATACTCGTGCAAGTATCAAAATCCTTTTAGGAAACTAAGAAATTAATAGGGCCATCTATCTCCAAACTAATCATTCTCTCCCATTTAAATATAAACTTTAGTAACAAGCTATGGTATTAAACTATTGGAGTAGTTGTATCTAAAAATTCTAAGTAGTTGTATCTAAAAATTCTGTCTAACCATTCTCTTCCCTCTAGTATCAAGCTATAGTATCAAACTATTGAAATGCCTATAGTAGACTCCAGTTATTACTCCATCTGCCTTCAGTTTTAGTCTTAAATTTTCCTTTCTTCTGTAGAAAATGGTGTTTTGAGAAGAAGAGATTTTGAGGCTTCTGCCGATGCAGAGCTTTCGTCGTTTGATCCTTGTATTTATTGACTGCTTGAGTCATGTATTGTACAGATACATATCAACTGCATCGGTTACAACAACCGTAACTATTTCCAACTCTAGTTGATGTTTACGTAGACAAACTGAACCCTTCGATCTATAGCTCGTATACATATTAGCCTTCCATCTATGTCTAGTCTTCCATCTATATCTCGATCACGCGCGCTGTATCCAACGTACGAGTACAGGCACCCATACCACTGCCGCCCGCGCCACAGCGACGCGCGCCGCCGCCATCGCCATCGCCACACCATGGCATGCACGTGCGCGCGTGGGTGTGGGCCACCGCACCCCCAACCGTCGCAGACATGTGCCAAAATTTGACCCTAGTCTACTAACTATGAAATTTCTAACTAGAAGATCACTTATGTTTCATAGCATCAAAAGCACCCACCATTACTGAATCACAAAAAAATATTCGTAATAAGGTTTCAAAATTGTTGTAAGTATGCACAATATTTTAATTCCAGATTTTGCTAGGAGGAAAATAACACAAATAACTATTGATGTACAAATCAATACTAATAGTGGGCAACACATTGGACTTTGAACTATGTTGAAGAACATTATATATCAGAATCAATCGATCACACGAACGACTTACAATTGGGCTTGATGAAGAACAAGAAGCAGCGCAGGCTCGATGCAATGCAAAATGTAGATGAAGCAATGAAGTGAGTGGTTGCACAGATGTGTGCTGCCCAGAAACCTTATTCCCTCCCTGTTTAGGTGTTCTTTAAGGCAATGGTCTAGAAATCTCACTCTCCTTCCTTCCCGTGCACCCGAGAAGAAAGGCCAATGAAGTTCGATAGCTCAACACTCCAGCACACCTCTCCAGAGGAGGAAGAAGATGTGGAAGAAGAATAGAGAAATTCGAGTGTTGAACCTAGACATCTCTAGGTCCTTTTAAGGATGCATGAAAATTACTCTCCAGTAACAAACGCTATTAATAAGAATTAAACTAAATTAATACAGCTGTTTGAAATCGCATTCAAACAAAACTAAGAGAGAAACAACTGCATGATTTAGCAAAATAAAAAGTGAAATTAATATGCCAGGAGCCGTGTGTTCTTCCACGCAAAACTACATGAATACGTCTGTGTCTAACCAAAGTTCTTCTCATGCCATACTTATTCTATGTGCCACATATTTCACATGGTAGTAAAGACTCCACCTTATAAATTGCCTTGTGACCACTTGACTAGAACTAAATCATACATACTTTAAATTTTATAAGAAAATAGGTCGCAACTCATGCGCCAATTACCACCACAAGCAAATAGCAATTTCATACCAAAATGCTATCACGTGCACGTAGTAGCATTATAGCAGTGACAGAAGCCAACGTCGAATGGTAACTTTACCGACATCAAGCCGTACATCATCAAGGTTGTCATGGTTACAATACGAGGTCCATGGCCCATATGGTATTATATTAGGGCTTGTGCATTGTTGTGCTAAGAGGAGGAGACAAGTTGGGCAAAATTTGGTAAAGGAACCAAATAGCTACCACAAAAAAAAAAAATCAAAGGTGTCTAACCCAAGTGTGGAAAAATGTGACACAAACTAAACACCCCCTTCGAATCATATAGTCGCCTATCAGGCCATGCCCAGATCGAAAACTTCTCTTTCAATTCCCAAGTATTTCAAATTAGTTCAAGCATTTGGAACATGTATTATGGAAAACATTGGAACAAGAAAAAATTAGTGCATATTTGGTAGGACTTGGATTTGAACCATTAGGACTGGACGATTGGCATGCATGATTGCACGGTGCAGCGTAATATAGTATAACATGTAAAGTTTTCTTTGTGCAATTGCAAATTTTAAAATTCCTATTTCACAAACAAAATACATTTGGGAATGTGATTTCATATTCATCTAGCACAATTTATTTTGAGATTTCTCTCCCCACACTGTGAAAGAGAGGGTTGGGTGTGATTTCATATTCATCTAGCACAATTTATTTTGAGATCTCTCTCCCCACATTGTGAAAGAGAGGGTTGGGTTCGTCTAACAAATTTACAAATTGTCAACCTTTGAATTATAGGAAATGCTACTTATTTCTTTTTTAAAATTAATATATCTCTAAGACAACTATAAAATCTAAGCCTAAAAAATTATGACCCACCAAAATTAAAGATGAGTTTTTTCTTTTTTGTGAGAATTATTTCAATCGATATATCCCTAAGTCAACTATCAAATTTAAACCATTAAATTTTGGTCCACCAAGTTAAAGACTTGATATATTTATTTTTTGTGAGAATTTATAGCATATTTATTTTTTTCTTAGTAGTCATAAATCACATGTCATCAACTTTATTATACAATCTATTTGAACAAAACTTTTTAAAAAAATTCTAAAGAAAATTTGCCCCATCCAAACACTCCCTTAGAATAGAAATATAGAATGTTGTAGCTGTTAAGATCTAAATTAAAAGACATAAGAATGACTGAAACGACCTAATTGGATCATTTGAAATGGCAGTAATTTTGGAAGAAGTTGTTTTATCAATAGCTAGTATGAGAATGGAGAGAAAGATCACTAGCCTTTGGAAGTCCCATAGGAAATTTCCTTATGAAATTAGAGCTTGTGTTAGGTTTTCCCACACAAAAAAACGATTGAAAGGAACATTTGTTCTAAGATATTTTGGGACCAATCTACAAATTAAAAATCCTAGATTAAAGCTTTTCCAATGGATCAGAACTTTGTTCCAAACACCACCAATTTGTGCACAATGATCGCCCCACCAGCTGGCTGATTAAGGCTCACACCGATGGCGCGTTTTTCCTGGGCACTAAGCAAGGTGGAACTAAGAAGGCGCGATTGTTGTACATGCAAATATATGTCAAATCAGCATACAAAGTTGCTATTGCTAATGTTCTGAGGAGCATGCCGAGAAACGGAGAGACAGGGAGCAGCAGGGAGTGAGCCTCTACAAATATCTGGCAGAGGCTGTGGAAATCAAAAAGCCCACCAAAAGTCCTACACTTCCTATGGAGAATGGTGCACAACAGCCTGTCACTCAGGTGTAATTTGAAGACAAGGGGGATGCACATTGACAGAAGATGCCTAATGTGTTCAAGGTATGACGAAGATGGTGGGCATCTATTTTTCAAATGCAAATATGTGCGACAGGTTTGGAGCTCATTACTTCTTTCTGATGTTTGGGAGACCATGGAAGCTTGTCAGTCCACCAGAGACGTGTTAAAATGGGTCTTGGATTTGAATGAAGAACAAAGAATGTTGGTGACAACTTGCCTATGGCATTGGTGGGCCGAGAGAAACAGAGTAAGAGAAGGAGAACGACGATATGGACGGAAAGAAGTAGCACATGCTATAAGGCTGATGTCTAGTAATTTGCAACGAGTGTTGCTAACTGATTAGGGATGTGGTGGCGGTAGGTTCAGGACGTTTCAAACATGTCTTAAGTCCATTGCAGGTTGAAATCGAAGCTTATGTTCAAGGTGTTAGAAGAGCTTTGGAGATGGGGATGAGCAACATTGTGATAGAGAGTGATGCTCTGTTGCTGAAGGCTACAGTGAGGAGGAATGAGTATGATTTATCGCTGATTGGTAACAGAATCCTTAAGGTGAAGGAAGCACTTTTATTGTTTTTTAATAGTTGGAAGTTTCACTATAGTCCGAGATCTTATAATAAAATAGCTCATGCTCTCGCAGCGATTAAATGTAAATTCGAACACGATGAATACCTATCTCGTGATGAGGTTTCCTCCTCTATTCGAGTTTTGATGGCTGGCGACTTGGCGGGTCTCACGGTTTAATGGAAACAGCTGATTTCCATCAAAAATAATATTACGACAGCACTTACAAGAGGGCAGTATCTGTTCGTACAGACTACCATATATGAAAAATAAGGAGTCTTCTTTCTTGTGGGGAAGAATAACATGCATAGGGGTTTTAGCTTAAAAAAGCATGCAGAAGTAAGTTAATGCAACTCCCGGCGGCGTACACCTAACTAATAATGGAAACGGTTACCTGCCGTGATAGTACTGGTAGCTTTCCTCCCCTTCTTTTTCAGATGCTTCGTGGGCTGTTTTTGTTTGCTGAAGTTTATGATTTTTTATTGTAATTTGTGATTTTTGATCTATTTATATAAAAGATTAAAGAGTAATAAAAATTCACGTATGGTTTTTACCGATATAAATGAAATTAGTACAATATGTACTACAATTAACTAGTAGACTCTGTCTTAAAAAGATATTCCGTATAAAAAATAATTACTGTAGAAAAAAAATCAAAAAGCAGTTTTTAAAAACTGAAAAAAAAATAGGCCCGCAGTTCGGCTCACTTGTTAGCCACAAAACACTAATGGAATATATCACTCGAGCACAGTGCTTTTCAGTCATCTAAGGCAGAAAAAGGGCGATAGAATCCATTTGTGAGAAGATCATTTCCCCTTTTCAGTCTCATTCATGTACAACTAAGCAAACAACCAAGCTAGCGTGTTTAAATAAGGCACCGCTGCAAAATCTTCTTGCTTGCAGCTTCCTTGGCAGTAGCAAGTAGCCTTAGGCGAGGCGAGGCGAGCCGTGAAACAGGCCACTACCCTACCCGCAACGCGCGATCGAGCACCAAGAAATGGCAGCCACGCCGGCGGCGCACGTCCACATCGAGGGCTTGCAGACGGCCGTGCCGACGCGCCTCGTGGACCCCGGGCGGACGCGCCTCGTCGCCGTGGCCGCGCCCCCGCTCCCCGCGTCCGCGCTGCAGCGGCGCGTCCGCGCGGTGCTCTACTACCGCGCCGACGGGGCGCCGTGGGACGAGGGCGTGTGGGTGAAGGAGTCCCTGAGCGAGGCGGTTTCCGACCACCCGGAGATGGCCGGCCGGCTCCGGCGCCGCGCCGACGGGTCGTGGGAGGTGAAGCTGAACGACACCGGCGTGAGGTTCGTGCAGGCGACGGTGGAGGCGACCGTGGACGAGTTCCTGGGGGCCAAGGACAGGGCATGGAAGGAGGCCGCGCTGGCGCCGTGGAACGACGTGAACGCGGAGGATCCCGACATGTGCCCACCCATCTTCATGCAGGTATATGCGCGCGCATCATGCGATCGGTGGCGTGAGTTGTTACCATTGCCCTGCTTCAACCGGTTTTGATTTATGATTTCTCGCTTTAGAAGGTAGATGTCCATTAAAACGAGTCAGTTTTTTTTAATTTTTAGTTTTTTTCTCGCCTTTTTGTTTACTTATTAGTAGCCTATCCGCTTGGGTCGCCTGACTGACTGCCAAACAAGCTGACCTCTAGCGATCAAAACTCCAGGATTTGATCCTACAGCAACGTTGCTTTCCTTCATGTTTGGGGAGCTTAAACTTCTGGAGAAGTTTTTGGTGAAAGATTAATCCCTTTTTTTGAAAAGGCGATTAATCCCCTTTTGAATCGTAAAGTAAGGCAAAGCCTTTTTTCAACAATTCCTTAAAGACTACTACAAAAGAAAACAGTTCCATGAAAAAGCTAATGAGGATTTTTTTTCGAGGAAAGGAGTACTTGTTTAGAATGCATGAATTTCAAACAGATATTGGTGCGTTTTTTCGACTACTGGTTTTTTTGTCCTAGCGTAAACGCTTGTGCGAACAAATTAAATACAGATAAGCCGTTTCGAAAAAGTTGTCATGATAAACCGCTTTAAAATAATAGCAAACTAAATATCTCATTTATTTATTCGAAGAAGTTATAAACTATAAATCATACGGCATAATATGAAAGAAAACCAGGCCATCATAAGAATTTTATAGGAAGCAATGCACTGGATCTTTACAAAAAAAAAAACCACACGTTGGACTTTCCAAACACATAGAGCACTTATCTACGACTACGAGACTACGATGGCAAGTTACATGTATATGCATGCGGATTGCGGGTTTGTGGAGCCAGAGTAACCAGCCTATCCTGTAGCTCGATGCTACTTGCTGGAAAGGGCTTGTCTGTTACGTCGTTAGGCTATGTATAATAGCGTGATGGTAGCAACCTATAAGGTTTGTCATGTAAAATTTTTGACGTTATGGGAGAGGAGAGAGTATATAGCTGTCTCTTTGTGAAGGAATACCTTATAGGCAGCACAAAATACTATTGTATGTATAATTGTCTATAATAGATATTTTCTCCATACCATAATTAAAAGATTGTAGGATCCTATATAGGGTTGTAAACGAGTCGAGCTTGAGCAAGCTTGGCCTTCTAGGCTCGAGCTCGACTCGAACTTGAGCCGAGCTCAAGTTAGGGTCCAAACCTGGACCGGGCTTGAGTTCAGCTCGGCCTAAGTTCGAGTAGGCTCGAGCTTAGTTCGTTGAAACTCGACAACAATTAAAATAATATATTATGCACTATTTTTCAATAATAAGAAAATTTTGAGTTCGAACTCGACTCTAGTAAGCTCGATAACAGTCAAAATAATTTAAACATACATTAATTTTCAACAATAATAAAAGCTCGAGCTCGAGTTCAGCTCGAGTAAGTTCGGTAAGAGTTAATATATATCACTATTTAAGTTCGAATCGAGGCTCGCGAATTATTCAAGCTCGGCTGGGTGAAGTTCGAGTTTGGTTCGTTTAAAATTTAAGTCGAGCTCGAATCGAATCTAAAACGAGTCGAATTTGAGTGGCTTGTGAGTTTCGAGCTTTTTACAGTCTTAATCCCATAGAGACAATATTAAGAAATAATTTATTGTAGAAGTTGTATTTAGTTTTGTTATAAAAAAAGTAAATAGACAACATTCGTCTCTAAAACGATGCTGTTGCAATTGCGTAGTTTGTTTCTTTTGTGGGTTGGACGACTGGGTGTGGGGGGAAGCAAGCATGCACTTGGCTGTTTCATAGAGTTGGCTGTTGCACAAGGTGTCTGGAGTTTGTTGCGATCTGGCGGTCTTTAAAAAAGGAAAAAAAAACTGGATATTCACATGATCGGGCCCTTTCCCTCGTCGTTTGCATGCTTGGAAGAATTAAACCTCGACTTTTGAGCAGACGAAAGAACTGTTGAGCATACAAGCAGCACTGCAACAACATTCTATAGTACTCACTTTGTTAAGACGTATTTTAACTTTGTACTAGGATTAGAATGGCGATAAAACTAAAAAAATATGAGAGAAAATAATTTAGATGCTTCTCATGATTATCTTGAAAAGACAAGAGAGAATACCTTTTGTGTGGGTAATAATTAATAAATGTATATGGTTGACTAAAAATAAATATAGCTATAGTAGGTCAAATCTCATTACATTTACATGCAAGTGTTATAATTTTTAAAAATACTATTTAAACTATAAGCCTTATATTTCGGAACAAGGCAGCACATGAAGTACACCTATCATACAAATGGCATTCGTACAGTCGATGAAATACGGAGCATATATACAAATAAATGTGCGTGTTTATATGACCAGGACACATCACCAACCGAGTCCGGATAACCACCATGCCGCACCGCAGATGTGGTGCCGATGTATCTCGTCAAATCAATGGCCGATCGTAACGTCCTGACAAGCCAAATGGGAAACCCAATGCTGCACAATTGAATTCCTGCTAATAATCGAGTTATTACAGTGCACGAATCTTGACGCGTGTTGATCTGCCCTGCATGCAGCTGACGCGGTTCCAGGGTGATGGGGGATACGCCGTCGGCGTCAGCTGCACCCTGCTGCTGTCCGACCCGCTGTCGCTGGCAAGGTTCCTCCTCTCGTGGGCTCGCACGCACGCCCAGATGAAGGCGCAGAACAAGCTCGTCGCCCACCCGATGATACAGTACATCAGCTACCTCCAGCGGCCGGACGCCGGCTGTAAGCGCACCAGGTCCGTCCCCCTCGACTCCTTCGCCGCGGCGGTTGACGGCGGCGGCGTCGAGACCGTGCTCTTCAGAGCCCGTACAACCACTGGCGCACCCGACCACCGGGCTCTCGCCAGCGCCTGTATGGACCGGGCGAGCGAGAAGCTCGGCGCGGACAGGGTGCCGCGGTTCTCGATCGTCCTCGCCGCCGCCGGGAAAGATGGCCGTGGAGGGACGAGCATCGAGACGTGCACGGCAGGGCCTGGCGGCGGCGCCGGCCACGCGCTGGAGGCCGCACAGTGGAGTGAGTTGGGACTGGAGGAGCTGGTGCTCAGGGACAGCACCCCCGTGCACGTGTCGTGCGGCATCGTGACGGGCGGGGACGAAGGGCTCGTCGTCATCATGCCGGACGGCGATGGTTTCCTTGTCACGGCGACCGTTCCGAATATTTAGTTTAGGGTATTGATAAACCACACCCGTTTAGGGTATTGATAAAAATAACAGGCCGTTGGATCTCTAATCCAACGGTCCGAAATTTAGATAATTGTTAGGAATAAAACATCCGGGTGATACCTATACACACCCGTTTAGTTTAATCATATTACATGGTAGTTTGTATGTTAATCTTATGTCATGCATGTTAGTCGAGTTTGCATGGTCTTGTTCACGTGTACATGAATTTGTACACGTATTGTGTTGTGTGTGCACATGTTTGCTTAGTTTAGAGTTTAGAATCGAGCCAAACTATTCGGTGTTGTGGAATCATGTACTACATAAAATCTTTGTTTCATGCATTAAGTTAGCGAGAAGAACAATAACATAAAGGAGAAAAAAACTGTGCTAAGCTGTTGCGGCACCACAAGCGTATCGTGTTCTTCTTCCTCTGTGATAGCGTGCGTTCACCTCGTGTGAGTTTATCTTTGATTATAATATTTAGTATCAGAGTTCGAGTTTTTCATCCTTGCATGCTCAAGATAATGCTACGGTCGCTGAGTAGTGGAGTCACCGGTGACGGCAAGGGAAGACAACGTAAGCTTTTCGTACCCAATGCACTCTAAGAGCAACTATGCGGCGTGGGCGGTAAAGATGAAGGTATTTGTTGCATGCTCGGGTGTGTGGGACGTAATTGTTGAGAAGGAGGTCGACAACAAGAAGGATCAGATAGTACTCGTGGCAATCTTCCAAGCTATGCTGAAAGACTTGCTACTGCTCCTGGAGGAGAAGGAGACAGCCAAGAAGGAGTGCTGCTACAATTGCTAAAATAATGACCATTTCACCTTGGAGTGCCGTACGAAGAAGAAGGAAGAGAAGGCATATGTTGCTGAGAAGAACAATGACGAGCCTGCGCTGCTCATGACCAAAGTGTATGAGTCAATGAAAACCGAGCCAGGTGAGGAAGAAAGAATAATGTTGCATGAGGAGAAAGTGAATCCTAAACTTAGAGAAGGTAATAAGGTTTATGACAGTAGCACTTGGTACCTTGATATGGGTGCAAGTAACCATATGATGAGCTGTCGCACAAAATTCTCTGAACTCGATGAAGCTGTGACCGAGAGAGTCAAGTTTTGAGATGGATCAGTGGTTGAGATCCAAGGCAAAGGCACCATCATGTTTCAGTGCAAGGGCGGATCCATACCCTGGGCAGCATAGGCACCAGCCCAGGGTGTGCGATATTTATCAATGCAAAGCCCAGGTGAGTCTAACTAAGCGCAATATGCAACTTTCCCTTCCAGCTCAGATAATAGTGGCATCTAACCACTACTACAAAAGAGATTATATTGGATGGATGCATCACATATGGTTCCTATGAACCGTTTGTGCTGCAACTATCACAGACGGTTCATACTAACAACCGTTTGTGATATTTTCAAAGACAGTTATTTATACGAACAATATGTGATAAAGCAAGACATCACAGACGATTCTTATTAATAACCTTTTGTGAAAATATCACAAACAGTTGTTAGTATAAACCATCTGTGATAATGCAAGACATCACAGATGGTTCGTATAACAAACTGTCTCTGATAATACCATGACACTGATCCGTGGCATCTCCTCTAGGATTCTAATCTCACCCATCCATTCTCTTCGCATCGAACGATAGGCATCGGTTCCTCCCACCTCTTGCCCTTATTAATTACTCCCCCTCTCCCTTGCACTCCGAGATGTGTAAGTTCTACCAGCTGCTTCTAGCTAGTTCATCCACTCCTAGCTTGTTCCTCAACGACGCTGACTACCGCCGTAAGCTAGCGCCTCCGTTGTGACACCACGGTTGATTGCACAATACACTCTTGTCATAAGTATCGTAAGAGTGTCTTGTGCAGTCTCACCATCGTGACACAAAAGTGACACTACCGTCGCCTCTCCTTCACTGCAAGGCACCGCGGAAGCAGCTAGCTACCAAGACGGTGCTCAAGTCGACGTCAAGAACATCCAGCTCGCACGCTTCTAGGATCTCTCCTTCTTCTATGTTTTTGCCTTGGATTCGTAGGATTATGAAATGTGTTCTTACTATGTTTAAGAGTTGGGTTTGTAGAATTAGGAAATGTGTTCTTGCCATGTTTAAAAGTTGTGTTCGTAGGAGTAGGATGTGTTCTTGCCATGTTCTTGCTGTGTTAGATGGGTAACCTACTCATTATCTTGTGATGCTGTAATGGTGGATTCCAATATAATGTGTTGCTATGTTTGTTGCTGTATTTGCTTATTTTCGAAGGACATAGCTAACATTTCTTGAGGCTAGCCAAAAGACAAAAAAATTTAGGTATAGTATGAACTATCACAGATTGTTTTGTGATATAAACTGTCTATGAAGGGCTAGCACCAACGGTTCTATATTACAACCGTCTATGATACTCGTCCATCACAGACGGTTGGTAGCTAGAACCATCTGTGATATTAGAGTATCACAGACAGTTTTTATTTCGAGCCGTCTGTGATGTTAGAGTAGCACAGACGATTTTTATTTCAAGTTGTCTTGATGTTAGAGTATTACAGATGGTTCTAGTTATAAACCGTCTGTGTTGTATTTATCACAAACGGCTCATAAATTGTCTGTGATAATCTCCGATTATCACTGACCTATAAATTCAGACGGTTCAGAAAACCGTCTGTGATGACAGTTTTAAACCGTCCATGGTGACTCTTTTTGTAATAGTGGATCCTTTGTAGTCTGGGCGTGATAAAATCCTATATTCGCCCATGTTTCAGTACAAAACTGGTGAGCATTAAGTCCTCACAAATGTGTATTGTATACCCAAACTACGTACCAATATCATGAGCCTAGGGCAATTGGATGAGAATGGCTGCCAAACTGTGATAGAGGGAATCAGGGGACGCCAAAAGTGGAGAGTTGGTGGCGAGCACAACAAACCCAACCGGAACAAACCAAATCGCTTTAGTTAGTATCTGCACCGGAACAAACCAAATCGCTTTAGTTAGTATCTGCACCGCTTCACTGACCCTATATACCCACCGGTCATGAACTGCAGTCATTGCCGCACTCACTTTCCACAGCCAGGAGTCTCCTAAAATCCTGCAGTAGTACTCATCAAACGAGTCCGTGTTGCTTAACTTGTAAACATGGCTGGACATGAACTCATAGCTGCAGGTCTGGTGCTCCTTGCCGCCGTCGCGCCGGCGTACGCCGTAGACTACACCGTCGGCGACTCGTCGGGCTGGGCTAGCGGAGTGGACTACAGTATCTGGGCCGATGGCAAAACCTTCAACGTTGGTGACACGCTCGGTAAGTACGGTAAAGTGATAGTGCTAGTATCAATTAACTGTGGTGTTTTATGATGTTCTGTCCATGTCAGTTGACATAGTTTGGCAAAATGGTTCAGGTGTCAGTTGACACAGTATCTGTTAGATTAATTGGGCTGGCTTGATCCATTATTAATTTAGCAATTAATCAAATGAAATTCCTAGGCCCACTATTAATGTTAGGTGTAAAACTGTTTAGTCCCATATGGAGAATTGAGTGGGAGTTACACCACTTTAAAAGGTGGAACGTGGTAACCCCCTTGTGAAATTGGAGAGAGCCATTACACGCGCGCGCGCTCGCTCGCTCGCCACGCCACGCCACGCCGCGTCGCGCGTGCGGCGCGTCGCGCCGCGTCGCGCGCGCGCGTCGGCGCGGACGCGTTTTTCTTTATCTATTCGAAAAACGAAATGCACTGATGGCTGGCAGTAACGGTGAGGGATTATGGCTGCAGTTACTTTCGAGTAATGGTTGCTGTTACTAGTAACTAATGTCTGCAGTTACCAGTTACACGGGTAGGCGGGCGATCAAGTTTTTGGGGAGCGCATCGGCGCGACTACTCAATCTGCGATGTCTCCTTCCTGGTGGTGAATCATTCGCGGGACTGCACTGCGAACATCTTCCTGCATCAAGCTTCGTCCTGCATCACGTCTTGATCGACTACATCGAAATAGGCCATCATGTCGACTGATGGTAACGGCGCCTCCGGTGTCTCCGACACTGGCCCCGCCCGAGGGTATAAATCTAAAACTTTTCTGGTGTATTTGTTTCTGTGCGCTACGAATATGTTAATAGATGTTTCTGTTAGCTTGTTCGTTAGCAAATATGAATACATCGTTAATAGATCACTCGTGCATGTTTATGTCATGTTTTATATGCTGAATTTCTGGATTAAAATATACCGAAAATTGACTAGATATCCAACAGTATCCGCCAGCAACTCGATCCAGTCGTACAACGACCAGAATAATAAGATCGTGCTCACCAAGCTGGGCACCCGCTACTTCATCTGCGGCACCAGCGGCCACTGCGGTGGCGGCATGAAGCTTGCCGTCACGGACTCTCCCGTGGCCACCACCACCACGATGTCCCCGCCGGAGGCACCCGCCGCGACCCCCTTCACGCCTTGGGCGACACCCTCACAACCTAGCACCGATATTTTGTTAGAGACTACACCCTCGATCTGTCCGCGATGACAACGCCGTCCACAACTATATCGACGCACAGCACCAACGGGGCTAGTAGCAGTGAAGCCCATTTTGTGATGGGCCTGGTGGCTGGGGCCGTGGGCCTTGCCGACTTGCCCTCGTGGGCTAGGGAAGAGGCAGTGCTGTTTCAATTCTCCACCCGTTGGGTTAGATTTTTTTTTTAGTTGCACACACTGTATGCAAACTCTTGGGTACGTTTTTTTTTGTTATAGTTAATAGCTTACGGTTGTAACTAATGATTTTTTTCTAGCGTGAGTGTTGTGCGAATGAATCAAATACTGATAAATCGATTCAAAAATATTATCCTAATAAGTTGCTTCAAAACACTAATAGAGAACTTCTCTTGTTTGTTATTTTGAAAAAAATTATAAGCTAAAAAGAATAATGCCTTTATGAAGAACCACTTCCCAATTGCTGCATTCCGGAGATCTGATTCGATCGAGTCTCGTGTTGTGCGACAACTTTTGATATATGCTGTCGCTGGTGGTGCTGCTTGCTTGCAAAATCGTGTTCTCCGATGCGCGACACAGCGCAGCCGCGCTGCCTGTCAAAAACAAGAAGACGACGCGCGCACTGCATAATCTGCATTCCGCCGCGCACCAGTATGATGTGGTCGTGGCGTGCCACTGCCGCATCAGACGATTTTGCACGCGCGGCCGCGGACGAACGACGGATCCATCGAGCCATTCCGCATGGCTCGACGGCCAACGGTACAAAACGAGCCGCGCCCGCTGCCGCGTACCCAGTGCGTGCCGGTGTGGAGATCCGCGGCTGCCGTGCACAGTGACTCAGTGAGACTGTGGGATCTGTTGCAGCTGGCCCTGCGTGGCGGCATGTCGTGGTGTGATGTGACCGTGTGAGGAGCATGAAACGACTATAAAAATAGAATTGTTTCACCTCAGATTTACGATACGAGCACAAAAATTCAGACGCTCACCCCCTCACTTCACCTTACTATGTCAACAAATCCCTTCCTTCTACACCACTCATTTCTTATCCTCCTATTGCTCCGCTCGTTTCGGCTTCAGCTTCTGACTTCTGGTTTATTTTTCACTATCCATAAATTTCATTTTTCTGAATTTTTGGCTTTTTAGCTTTTTTGCGGGTTCTTTTTTTCCCGTATTTGTTTACATTATAAGTGAGACTTTTGGCTTTTTTTCGAACGGAGATCCGCGGCTGCCGTGCACAGTGACTCAGTGAGACTATGAGAGCTGGTGCAGCTGCCCCTGCGTGGCGGCATGTCGTGGTGTGACCGCGTGAGGAGCATGAAACGAATATAAAAAATAGAATTGCTTCACCTCAGACATACGATATGAGCACAAAAAATCAGACGCTCAACTCCCACATAAGCTTACTATGTCCACAAATCCCTAGCTTCTCCACCACTCATTTATTATCCTCTCATATCTCTTTTTATCTGCAAAGTTCTCATTGGTTCAGACAAAGATTGGGGATTTCTTCAAAATCCAACAGAGCCACGCTGCGACTAAGGCCGCTCCTAAAAGCTGCTTTTCGGCTTTTTTACAGTAACTAGCTTTTAAACGGGGTATCTTTTCAAGATAGGGTCTACTAGTTAATTGTAGCATATGCTTTACTAACTTCATTTATATCGGCACAAACCGTACGTGAGTTTCTGTTACTCTGTAATCTCTCGTACAAACAGCCCAAAAGCCACAAGCCGCAACCAAAAAGAACAGACCCTAAGACGCCGAAGGGGAAGAAGAGGAAGAGAAAGCCTGCGGACGTGCTGGTGGTGTCCAAGAAGAAGAGCAAGCTGCTGTCCTTCAACCCCAGCAAGGACACTGCCGGGTGCCTCTGCCAGATGGCGTTGTTGGCCACCGTGCTCATGGCTACCGGCACCGTCTTTAGCAACGAGCTCACCTACATGCCTAGCACCGCCGCACTCGAGGCCTCGCCGCCGCCTACCATAGAGGTAGGTGTTTGTTTTGTTGTAATATTTTGATTTCATGAATGCAACATTGAGATTTTTGTTAAAATATTTTGTTGTATATATAGCCAAGAAATATTGCATACATAGGTGAGAAGTATTTTGATTAAACGTACGACGCTAGCATCTGGATCGAATGTCCGGACATTAGTAAATCCCATATAAAAACAAGAGGAAAGTGCTCGGTGTCGAAATATTAGCCCAATCCTTAACAAAGGGTAGCCACTATTCTTGTTTTGCAGTTTAGGCCCATGTAGCCCAAACTCGTTTATCTCCTTTTGTTTGTCTCAGTTGGGCATAATTTGCATCGCCAAATACTACTCCCACCCCCCACCCCCGTGGGGGGAAATTCCCTGCCGGCCCATAAGAACAATATTGGGAAAGAAACATCATCGGTTAGTCCGAAAAACAGCAATTTATTTTCTAGACTAGAAACAGCCCGGAAACTCGTTGACTTTTGCTGTGTGGATTGTATTAGGAAACCTGGGTCTGGGTTTGAAGTCTTGGTTCATGGTGGACACCTCACCAATAGGCTATAAATAGGGAGTCCCTCTAGCTATTTTGTACATGCATAAGAGAGAAAATCAATAACGAAGGGGAAGCTGGATCGACAAGTAGATGTTGCGGCCGCTGTGGACAAGAAGGCCACACTGCGAGACATTGCAAGGTGCCTACCGATGAGTAGGAACACCAGCGTGAAGTGCCGTGCGCCTTGTTGCTATGTGCATACTAGTAATACGTTTACAAATGCTATCATGTTGTAACTTTATTTGCAAACTTTAACTTCATTTGTAGTGTTAGTCCATGAAGTGCAGCACCATTTCTTCTTGTGTGTGCACTGGTACTAACAGTACAAATGCTATCAAGTTGTAACTTCATTTGCAAACTTTAACTTAATTTGTAGTGTAAGTCCGTGAAGTGCAGCGCCATTTCTTCTTGTGTGTGTACTCATACTAACAGTATAAACACTATAAGGTTGTAACTTTATTTGCCAACCTTGCGCAGTGACAAGACCAAACGAGACAGCCTTGCACAGTGACAATGATGCGTACATCATTTAGTTACATATTTTAGGAGATTGAATATAACCGCGAACAACTGGGGAGAGTACCGTGGTACAAGCTTCTCCGTGTGTGGCTACTGGTAGAAAGTGCCTCGTGCTACCCACATAGAGTGTTATAGAGGGGCGCCTCGGACGTGGCTGGTCATCATTATAGTGAAATGTACATATGCAGCTAGGGTTCACGCAGCAGCATATGGGATCATAGAAACTTCCTATGTTGACGACCTCCTCGTTGCCCCTCTCACGCAGCATCTGTTGGCGGATGTCTTTATTCTCCTCATTGAGATTGTCAATCTGCACCTCTAACTCTAAGATTCGATCCTATAATGTATCCACGTACGTCACAACATGGCATTGATGGGAAGGATTGATCCAGCAGACAAAGTTGCATTTCGCTATCTGCTACAAAGGAGAGTTAATATGGAAGCTCTATTTGCAGTAACAGAAAATAAACTATTGGCTAATTATACCCCAGTAGAGATGGCAACTGCACTAAACCCAGTACAGATGGGTTTTACCCGATAAGGAGGCGGGTATGGAAAGATATCTTCACCCGCGGTATGCTAATGGGCAAAATCTCTACCCATCGGGTATGCGGGTGCGGTGCGGTGTATACTACCGTACCGCATACCCATGGTAAAATATACCGTGGGTGTATATTAGATATAGCAACAGTACCTATACGTGCTGTATATATATATTCGAACGGCGATGGAAATACCCGCATCGTATATACATGCCCGTATATACCCTTATCAATTCGGGTATGGGTTACCCGTCGGTATAAATACCGCGTGCGGTATGGGTAAGTTTCTATACGTGTGCGGTACGGTATTGTAGCGGGTGCGGAGTGCGGGTATCGCACAGGTATGGTTTGGCTATACCCGACGGGTATTTACCCGTTGCCATCTCTACCCCAGAGTGTGGACATCACAAGAAACGTTGTCCGCGTTCGAAATGGTCATCTGCGACTTGCACGACCGCGTCCTTCCTGTGTCTGTATTTCAGTCATACTGATTGAGCACGCTTGTTTGGCATCAACGATAGTTAAGTCCAAAGTCCTCCTTTCTTTCCAGGGGAAGGTTATGCGTTGGTGACCCTGGTTGGACTAGCCCCTCGGCGTCTGCCATGGTATGTTACTACAAGACGGAGGAGGTTGTTCTTCCTACGATTGGCACGGTCGAGTGATCCTACTTTAAGGGGCGGGGCGTCCATTTTATAGCCCGCGAGAGGAGGCAACGTGCTTTCTAACAAAGCGGGTCATGTGTTAGCTTTGTGCAGCTTTGCGTAGTGAGTACACCAGATGGGACAGCTTTGTGCAGTAAATGGACCAAACGGGACAGCTTTGTGCAGTGAGTATACTAGATAGGCCAACTTTGCGTACTGGCAAAATCAACGGGGTAGTTTTGAGCAATGATAAGACCAAAGTAGACAGTCTTGCACAGTGATAAGACCAAATGGGTCAGCTTTGCACGATGACAAAACCAAACGGGTCAGCTTTGCGTAGTAACAAAACCAATCGGATCAGCTTTTCGCAATGACATGACCAAAGCAGACAGCATTGCGCAGTAACAACATCAACTGGGGTAGCTTTACGCAGTGAAAGAGACCAAAGGGGGGCAGCTTTGTACAGTGACGTGATCGTCCGGCGTGCCGCTGCCTCGCAGACGCTAATTTGCCCAAATCAAATTAGACTTGCAAAGCATATGCCGCATCGGCTAAACCTATAAGTACTGCTCCTTCTGCAACGTGTTTTCCTTCACCACGACTGCAACATTAAATTGCTAGTATGGAGAAGCAATGGGTGGAGATCATCTGACTCGCAAGGGCTGCTATAGCTCGGGAGGAATAAGCGAAGCGTGCTAGGAGGCTACCTCCCCCAAGCGAAGCCCCCCGTACCTCCAACCCCAACTCATACCTCAACGTTCCTACCAAGAGTTCACTACAAGACCCGCCCGTGGAGAGACATCCCCCTCTGCTGGTGCAGGGACGCATACAAGTTCTTTAAGTCCAAGGAGTGGTTGAGTTTGGGTATACGTTACTGGGGTTGCGGTAACTACGCCTGGGACTATTCCAACCGGCGTTGGGACAAGGCCTGCTACCAACAACCGGTAAGAACAGGCTACAATACATTCTCTTACTAGTTCTCTTGTATGGTATGCATTCACAATTTCTTCCCTCTTCTTGTAGTCTCTGGATCCTCCACAAGGGCAGAGGTCTAGAATCCAGGCATGGTGCCAAACAGGAAAACTGAAATATTTTGGTCCACTTTATGTATAGAGGGACATGAGTACATGAAAGAAAACTGGAAATGACTTAATTATAATGGTGCCCACAACAAAGTCTAGATAACCAATCGCAAATTATATCATAGAGAAATCAGTCTAGAGGTGGAGTTTATACAATTTTGTTTGTTAAGATGGCAGTAATCTAGGTATCACTCTAGAATTAGGCATTTTTTGTTAACTGTAGGGTACATGTCACTTAAGTGTGTAAGTCTCATGAATGTCACTTTCCAGATTTGCTTACTGTTGTCGTTGAAGGGAATTTACAAATATCTTCATACATGGATACAAACATTCTTGATTTTTTTGGTACATGTTGGCAGTGGCAGATGTTCATAAAAAGGCAAAATGGGGATGCCACTCCGAACTACAAAATAGACAAGTGCTAATCTATCTTATTATATTTATTGCTAGGCGAAGGTACCTTTGTGTCAATGCTGTCTTGAATTGAGGATTTAGGATACAACGGTAGACTCTGGCGTGTGTTCCAAATTTTTTGCATTAGGCATGTCTCAGGCTTTTAATAGAGCTCGTTTCTGTTATCCTATCGCTAACAAGATTATGCCCCAACAAAACTTTTATTTAGGTTTCATTCTATGAAAAGATGGCATGATTTTTACGTTGGCTTACCAAGTCTAGCACAAACCTCCTCCTTTTTCTGGCTTGGGACAAGCTATGTTGAAAACTACATAGGCGGAGTGGGGGTAGCATCAATTGAAGAGAAGCTTGTCCAACATCGCTTGAGATGGTTCGGACATCTCCAACGACGGCCTCCTGCGGTACCGGTACGTGGTGGAATTTTAAGACGTACTGAAAATGTAAGAAGAGGCAGAGGTCGACCAAAACTGACGTGGGAGGATGTTGGACCAAATTGGCGACAGTGGGGGTGAATGTCGATCTCTAAAAACTTGCCCCCAAAAAGTACTTTCTTCGAAAGCTCTCCTCCAATAGCTATGGTAAGCTATGAAGAAGAAAAGCTAGACTCTCTGTAAACTCAAGCCCTTCGAGGAAATAAGCATTGAAAACAGGAAAACCAAAAAGCCACAAACTCACAAAAAAATGGCAATCAACACCTCATCGCCAAAGGGGCGGGTCGACCGCCATCGATGAGCGGCAGATCAAGACGCACCGCCGCGGCTCGATCGCCATCATCGGGCGGATCGACCGCCCGTCGATCGACCGCTTGAAGGGTGTCGGTCTGACCGCCATTTGAACTCCGGTCTGACCGGACTCACCCCTTCGGTCTGACCGCCCCTTGGGCAAAACACCCGAACCCTGACTTTCAGACAGCTAACTGCAACTTCAGAAATGAGCTTACTGCAGAGAAATTAGGGATTTCCTGACGGATAAAATAGCCCAGAAGTGCAGAGAGACAACTAAAATAGCTAGAGGGACCAAAAGCATCAAGAGAAAACAACTCAAGATAAGTAATTTCAGATTTGAGCCTAAATCTGAAAATTACAGAGAGCTTCGCTACAAACTTAAATTCCCACCAAATCTTTGATCCTTTGGCCCTGAAACTTTGAGGATACCTACTCAACAGCCTTTAGACTCTACATGCCAAGTTTCATGCCATCTCAAGAAGGGAAACAGGAAAATCACCAAAACCCTAGAAACGGGAAACTCAAGCCTCAAGAACAGAAAACAGGCATAAGAGGGATTCTTGCGATTCGATCAATTTGCTCTTGGAACCAGGTGACCAAAGGGTCTAGAAATGCAATTCCATCCTAAAGCAACCCATTTTGCCACTCCTCAGCAAGAATCAAGCCAAAACACAAAAAGTCAAGAAATCAACACAGAGGGTATCGAAGCAAAACAGAGAAGAACAGGGAGCTCAAGAATTAAAACAAACATCATCTCACATTGATAAAGAGGAAAGGAGATACATGATTGATACAAGAGTAATGATTACAAAGGATCTCCTCTACCTCTCCCTCTCCATCTCAAAAACACAAGCTCAAGAACACACCCCCATACATGCTTTCCTGGAGGAACACACAGAGAGAGAAGGAGGAAGAAGGCCACTCAAGAACACATCGAAGGAGACAGACCCTCTGCCCTCTCCAACAACTCTCCACTACCAAAGCCTCACCAACTAAAGCCTAAAGCCAAAACAACCCTCTAAAGCTCATTTTGACTAAAGCAAACCCTAGAAACCCTTGGAGTGCATAAGTGGGCGTGCAGCCACTCCCTCATATTTATAGCCCTTGGCTAATGGGTTTCTAACCCGTTACACCCGCTAAACCCGAACGGAGCCTGCTCCCGCTTTTGCAGCCTCGCAAAATTACCATTTCGCCCCTCCTCCACCTTCCGGGAAGCTTCTGCGCTCCTTGTCGTCCAAGCCTCGCAACCACCTCGAGTCTCCGCCGTCTTCGACACATCTCGACCGTTATGACCTCGACACCGCCCGTGTCTAGTCCGGTCACCTCGTGTCTCGCCACGACTCCGCCTCCACGTCCTGCAGCCAACACGGACAAGAAACACATCAAATTGCACCGCTCGATACATGAAAGCATAAATGCATTAATGACACCACATTAAGCATAAAAATAGCCCAAACCTGTCGTAACACGAGACTAAGCATCTTAAGCCCATACGACCAAGTTTGACCAAGTCCGACCGAGCCCGATTGCACCACGCAACGTCAAGGTCCGAACCAACCAAATCAAACTCGACTTTCCTAAACCGATATCAATTACTCATCACACACATGGGATGACCTCCACATGGTCTCTCAATCTCCCCCTTGATGAGTATATTGACAAACCCCGAAAAAGCACAAAGTTGAGTTTCAAATGCAAGAAAGAAGTCAAACATGGTCCAAAGGAAGAAAATAAAGCTAATGACCATATCAACACAAGGAGCACAAGAAAGAGCAAATTTTCCTCAAAGCTCCCAAAATGGCTTTTTCTACCACTACTCTCCCCCTTTTGGCAATAAATACATCAAGAATGCAAGGAAGAGAACAAGTCATGGAAATGAATGAATGGCTGAAGTTTGATTATTCTAAGCATTTAGAGCCATGAGAATTATCCAAAATGACCATTAAGAATTATATCAAACCATAACTCAATAGAATGCTATCTAGATCATGACAGGATATATATAAGCTAGCTAAACCAAATAGATGACAATCTGAAATTTAGTGCAATTTGTGAGCATGTCAAGTCATCCATGATCAAAGTCTAGCTAGAGGTATCCAAGGATGATGCAAACCATGTCGATAAACTAAGCGGAACCAAGAAGCTAGTATTGAGCCTAATTAGAGTGCTACAAACTCAAGAGTGAAACATTTGTTTAAGTACTTGGTTCTTTTTGTAGGTTAAGCAAATGAAGCACAAGTGACATATTTTCTTTCGAATTCATGGTCGTTGCCAACCAGATTTTGTTTAGTCATGTGCTAGATCTCAAGCCTTATGCGATCTCTCCAAGCAAGAAGCTTAAGAAGATGATCTTGGTCATCCAAAACTCCCCCTGAGTTCATGCCTTGTGCAATGGCAAGCCGTCTCATAAGAAAGGATTGGTGAGATCAGTTTTTTCGCACAAAAGAGATCTTTTTGCATTTTAACATGTTGTACAAACTCATGCTGCATCAAGAGACTAAAATAGCTCAATCTAAGACTCAATAAAGATTCAACGATCAACTCAACATATTTGACATGACATGAATCATAAAAGATAACTCAAGAAAGGCTAATCTCGAAAGCTAATATGACAAGTTTTAATTTAAGTTGAGCAATTTTAATAAACTTATCATGGCAAAAACTAGTCTACACATATGAAGTCATGATCAATATAGCAATGAAGCACAAATCATGGCAGGATGTAAAGCGATATAAGCATGTCATGAAAGGAGAATAATCAAGGCTCAATGTAGGTATTTACAATGCAGAATGACATGCAAGAAATCCAGCTCCCCCTCAACATGTGATGCAACTTTTAGTTCAAGTTGAGTTATGTCAATATTAAGCTCCAGAAGCTCCCAAATGAACTCCCCCTGAACAAAGCAATAGAACCGAGAAGCTGGCAAAGAAAATCAAACAGGCAGTTTTTAAAAGCATAGATAAGATATAGAGGAAACTATGGTTCAGACTGACTCTCATCTACCCCATATGATTCTAGGACTATCAACTGGTCATCTAACAAACTAAAGAGCAAACACATACCCTGTCTACCCGAGAGTGGCCCAACCCTCGCTAGAACCTACAAGCAGTGAGTAAGCTCAACCTAGTAAGAAGAGAACCAACTAATAGGTAGCATCCTAGAATCACAAGATAAGAGTAAGAAGTCTGAACAACTAGACGATAGAAGCACTCTAATCTATGCTAGAAGAACTAAACCCGATGTACCCGAATGCAATACAGCAGAATGGAGCAAGAGCATAATCAATATAATAAAGTAGTAAAGCACAAAACTCCCCCTCACAACAGTCCATAAGGACAAATCACCCCAAGCTCTCCCCGTAGAGCTGAAAACCTCGAACTATCCAAAGGCTTGGTAAAGATATCGGCTATCTGGTGGTCACTCTCCACAAACTAGAGTACAATATCATCCTTCTCTACATGGTCTCGAAGAAAGTGATAGCGAATATCAATATGCTTGGTCCGGGAGTGCTGCACTGGGTTCTTAGCAATGTTAATCGCAGAAGTGTTATCACAAAAGAGTGGAACACTGTCGGTAACTAACCCAAAGTCCCGCAGGGTCGAGACCATCCAGAGCACCTGGCTACAGCAACTAGCTGCAGCAACGTACTCGGCCTCTGCGGTGGACTGTGCAACACTGGACTGCTTCCTCAAAGACCAAGAAACGAGAGAAGTGCCAATGAACTAGCATGTGCTTGAAGTGCTCTTCCTATCTATCCTACAGCAGGCAAAGTCTGCATCCGAGTAGGCTCTCAAGGAAAGACAGGACGAGGAAGAGTACCAGATACCATAGTCAATGATAGCTCGAAGGTACCGAAGGATGCGCTTCACCGCCTGGCGATGAGATACGCGAGGAGAAGCCTGAAACCGAGCACAAAGACACACAGCAAAGTGTATGTCCGGTCTCGAGGCAGTGAGGTACAAGAGTGAGCCTATCATGCTACGATACTCCTTCTGATCAACCGGCTCGCCGTCCACATCTGGGTCAAGTGTGGCGGAAGATGCCATGGGAGTTCACACGGGCTTACCATCACTCATGTCAAAGTGTCTCAAGAGGTCACGAGTGTACTTGCCTTGATGCAAGAAAGTACCCTCCCGAGTCTGCTTAATTTGGAAGCCAAGGAAGAAGGTCAACTCACCCATCATGCTCATCTCAAACTCGGTGCTCATGACATCCGAGAACTGTGAAACGAGAGTATGAGAAGAGCCGCCAAAGATGATGTCGTTAACATAAATTTGGACGAGCAGAAGATCAGTGTCATGCCGGCGGATGAACAAGGTCTTGTCTACTCTACCCATCTCGAAACCATGACTCAATAAGTAGGACTTAAGCCTCTCATACTAAGCTCTAGGGACCTGCTTAAGTCCGTACAAAGCTTTGGAAAGCTTGAAGACATGGTTTGGGTATTTGGGGTTCTCGAAACCTAGAGCCTGTCTGACATAGACTTCTTCCTCAATGAGCCATTAAGGAAGGCATTTTTTACGTCCATCTGGTAAATCTTGAAACCCTTAGAAACTGCAAAGGCAAGCAAGATTCTAATGGCCTCAAGTCTAGCTACAGGGGAAAAGGTCTCCTCGAAATCTAGACCCTCAACCTAGGAGAACCCCTGAGCTACCAATCTAGCCTTGTTTCGAACAACTACCCCATCCTCACTCTGCTTGTTCTTGAACACCCACTTGATCCCAATGACATTGTGACCATGAGGGGGCTCAACAAGCGACCAGACCTTGTTCCTCTCGAAATTCTCTAGCTCCTCATGCATGGCATTGCCCCAAGACTCGTCAGAGAGAGCATGACAAACGTCCTTGGGCTCGAAGGAGGCAACAAAGGCAGAATGGAGACAGAAAAGTGACATGGCAGACTTTGAGCGTGTGACATGCTCAAAGAGGTCTCCAATAATCTACTCGGAAGGATGAGTTTTTTGGATGTGTCTACGAGGTCCAGGATGAGATGAAGAAGTGTCCTCTACCTCGTGAGCTGAAGAGGTAGGAACAGAGCCACTAGCTTTTGAAGAAGCAGAAGGCATGGGCTGATCACCTCGAGGTGCGGTGGAAGACGGCACCTCAAGGGGTGGATGAGGGGCTGGATCGGGTAAACAACCCTCATCTCCATCGTCCTCGTCATCCACAAAGATGGGCTCGAACTGCTCTAAAGAACCTGAGATATCGGGCCTAGTCCCCGGACTGGCCTCGTCGAAGGTCACCTCACAGGTCCTACCATCTTACTAGACTCGCAGTTCCAAACCCGATAAGCCCGCGAAGAAGTCAAGTAACCCAGAAAGATCCCATCACACGAACGTGACTCGAACTTGTCTAGGTTCCCGGACTTCAGAATAAAGCACTTGCAACCAAACACATGAAAATGAGATACACTGGGGTTTCGCCCATACCTCAACTCATAAGAAGTGCAGTGCAAGTGTGCCCGAAGAAAGACACGATTTGAGACATGGCACACGGTGGCTATAGCCTCAGCCCAAAATTTCCGCGGTGTAGAGTACTCATCGAGCATCGTCCTGGCCATCTCGACCAAGGTACGGTTCTTCCTCTCCACGACGCCATTCTGCTGTGGGACATGCGGAGAAGAGAACTGGTACTCTACACTTGTCTCATCACAGAACCTCTCGAAGTAGGAATTCCTGAACTCCGTGCCATTGTCACTGCGGATCGCTCGTAAGGCACTCGGAAGCTCAACAGAGAGCCTACTGAAAATACCTTAGAAATGTGTAAACGTCTCATCCTTCGAGGCTAAGAAAAACACCCAAGAGTACCTCGAGAAGTCATCGACCACGACAAAAACATACCACTTCCCTCTTGCTGACTGCACTCGAGCTAGTCCAACTGTATCCATATGGAGCAGCTATCCTGGTGTATCGGTCATAGTGACTGTGACCGGAGGATGGGAAGCGGCAACCATCTTGCCGTGCCGGCATGGAGCGCAAACAAGATCTTTGACCATTTTGAGCTTCGGCAGACCACGAATGAGGTCGTGGCCGCTAACTCGGGTCAAATGGTCAAATCCAATATGACCAAGTCTCCTATGCCAGAAGGAAATGTCACGGGACTCAGAGCAACCAAGCACCGGAGAGGATCACCAGAAGACTCAGAAAAATCAGCACGAAAGATCCTCCCAAAACGAGAAATCCCGCAAACCAGACTACCCGAAGAATCAAGAATTTTGCAAGCGTTTTTCTTAAAGCTCACTTCGAAACCGTCATCGGTAAGCTGAGAAACGGAAAGCAAATTATACTGTAGCTTACTATCCAAAGCAACATCTTTCAAAATAAAAGAATCATTAACACGCACTGTACCTTTAGCGATGACGCACCCAGATGAAGCATCTCCGAAGGTGATCGTCTCATCACCTGGAGCACGGGCAAGGGAAGAAAACAACGGGAGTCTCCGGTCATGTGTCGTGAACACCCGGAGTCTACAAGCCAAACCTTTCCCTTCCCTGCCCGGCGAACCTGAGTCAAACAGAGAGTAAAGTCTCAGAACTGGGGTAAATCAAGAGTGATTTTGGCACCCAATACTGAGTAACACGTCGAGCAGATGAAGTAGTCAAACACGACTGACCTCTATCTACCCTACACTCTCTGTCACTCAAAGAAGCAGATGGTCTATGTGTAGACTTGAAGCTATTGCTGGGTCTGACTTCTACAGGCGAGCGAGTCGGAGCACCAGCAACACGCTGAACACGCCGCGGGTAGTCATCTCGATTGGGAAAACGAGATTTACCCTTAGAACAGAGAAAGTCACGACCAAAGGGAGCATGAGGACGAAAACCAAAAAACTCGAAAAAACCAAATCCTCGATGCTGCCCAAACCCATCAACAGAAGCAAGCCTAGACCTCATGTTGGTCTTAGGTGCATTCAAGGTCTGGGGCTGACCCTGAATACGCCTAAGAGACTCAACCCAGTCTCTACGCGCGACCTTGACGTGCTGAAGCATCGATCGATCAGATGTCCATCCTTCTAAAAGAAGGTGCAGTGGTACTTCACCTTCTGAGAGGTAGAAGTAACACGGTGAGGCTTCGCCTTCTAAGAGGCCGAAGCTGCAGGGGAAATCACCTTACTGTCAGAAATCCCTTGGACAAAGCCCGCAGACTTAAATTGGACTTTCTCGGTTTTGGGCTCAGTCTCGATCACACCTGGTGCTATGGGTCTGAGCACGGCAGGTGGATGCTTCCTCATGTCCTCATAGAAATCATATCGTAGACCCTGATTAAATCTGCAAATCTTGGATTGGTCTAGAATAAGATTAAGCTTCTTCTTGCCTCCTACAAATCTCTCGAGAGTGTTCATAAGGTACTGACACTCCCGAAAGAGAGAGGTGCAAGAAGAGCAGGGAGAAGAGGGAACAGCAGAGAGTAAGGGAGCAGAAGAAGAACCAATAGTAGAGGAAAGAATGGCTTGTGCACGCACAGCCGACTCTGAAGGGACAGTCCTACTACTAGCCAGTTGGTTCACGTCACTAAGCGTCTCCACCTTACCCTGGGGCTTCTCCCCCTCAACAGCACACACATTACAAGCAGAAGATAGCTTCTCTAGTAAGTCCTTAGTTAGCTTCACCCATTTTTCTTCCAAAGCAGTCAAATCAGATTTGAGTTTATTACAATTAATGCATGGTGAGCTAACAGGGTCCTTAGAAGCATTTTGAGCCAACCTATTATTGTCATCAACTAATTCTTCAAACTGTTTGGAGACAGCTTCAAGCTCAGCAGTAAGCTTGGGACAATTCACACAAGAAGCAATAGGCTCAAGAAGAAAAGCTTGTAATTCAGCAATTTTATGATCTGCCCGTTTTAGGTTCATCTTCAGATTATTGAAGTTTTCACAAGTCTCGGGCAGATCGAGCAACATGGTATAAAGACCTCTAAATGCGTTGTCCTTATCCTCACATGAGGTGCAAGCACTAGTCTCAACAGTAGTAGATGAAACAGGAACTACCCTACTCATCTCAAGCTCAGCAAGAAGACTAATGTTCTCCACCTTAATCATGTCAAGCTCGAAAGACAAACTATCATGCGAGGTCCTTAATTTCTCCATGTCACCCAACAGAGCACAGCATGTATCACAATCATCACGGGAGGGAGCAGATGTAAGTGAAGTAAGCTCCTGTGATAGTCTATCTACTTCCTTCTCTAACTCGGTACACCTAGCCCTAGCTCTAGTATGAAATCCACCTAGCTTAAGAAAAGCATGATTAAGCTGGTCGTAGGTGGGGGATACCTCGTCCGAGTCGGAGTACAGCTCTCTGTCGCTCAGTTCGCCCTCAAGGGCCATGAAGCACATGCCGGAGAAGTCGTTGCCGCCCTTGGGTTCTTGGTCACCCGTCTCGTCGTCGTCGCTCCATCCCTCCACCTCGCTGAGGTCGAGGTCGTCGAAGGCGGTGAGGACGCGGTGGAAGAGCTTCTTGGCCTTCCCAAAGTTGCAGAACTTCTTCTTGCCTTGTGCGGGATCTGAGGGCTTCTTGTTGCGGTTCTTGTCGGTGTAGTCGTTCTTGCCCGAACCGCCGTAGTCACCTTTGCCTTTCCCCAGCTTGGGGCAGTTTGCCCGAATGTGGTTGGGGCCACCACACTCAAAGCAAAACACGGGTCCTCCTCTTTTTTCATCCCTCCTCCTCTTGTAAGCATGGGAGAATCTCCAAGCTAGGAGGGCTAACTGCTCATCCGCAAGCTGCTCTAACTGATCATCAATTATGTCACAGAGAACAGCAAGGGAGAAACCGCAAAGAGGATCAGAAGAAGGACCAGAAACCGAACTGGGATCAGTGACTAGGGCCATCGACTGTGACTTCGACTTGCGAGAGACAATGTCAATCTCGTGAGTCTTGAGGCACGAGTACAGCGCATCAAGAGTCAAAGTCGAGAGGTCCGTGGTGTCCTTGATGGTAATCACTTTCATCTCCCACACACGAAGGTCCAAAGCAGCGAGAATTTGACGAGCGTTATCCGAGTCGGGGTATGTGAGACCGACCGCTCGGAGGTTGCTCAGAATCTTATGAAAACGCGCAAAACACTCATCGAGGGACTCACCAGCGAGCATTTCAAACTTATTGTAATCTCGCTTGAATTGGTCCTGTCGGACTGTCTTGATTTGGGTGGTGCCCTCATGGTAAGCACTGAGGGTCTCCCAAATGTCGAAAGCCGACGTGAGATGCGAAATGCGGTCAAATTCGCTACGACTCAAACCTTGAATGATTATGTTCCTTGCCTTTGCATTCGCCTCAACTTCGAGCATATTCGCCACATTGATGTTCTTATCGGCAGGAACCAGATAGCGGACCTTGACCCTTCCTCCATATGGCATATCCTTGAGCCTGGATGTATGTCTCCATCCGACTTTTCCAGAAGGGAAAATCGATGCCATCAAAGATCGGAGGCTTGGTCGAGTACTTGTCCGTCGCCATGACTCTAGAGACCGGTTAAGATCTATTGACAAGAGTTAACCGGCTCTGATACCAATTGTTGGACCGAATTGGCGACAGAGGGAGGTGAATGTCGATCTCTAAAAACTTGCCCCCAAAAAGCACTTTCTTCGAAAGCTCTCCTCCAATAGCTATGGTAAGCTATGAAGAAGAAAAGCTAGACTCTCTGTAAACTCAAGCCCTTCGAGGAAATAAGCATTGAAAACAGGAAAACTGAAAAGGCACAAACTCACAAAAAAAATGGCAATCAACACCTACTGCCAAAGGGGGCTGGTCAGACCGCTACTGATGAGCCGGTCAGAACGCACCTTGGACGCCGGTCTGACCGCCCATCAGTGGCTGGTCTGACCGCCCGGTCCGGTCTGACCGCTCGAAGGGTGTCGGTCTGACCGCCATTTGAACTCCGGTCTGACCGCCCCTCGGGCAAAACAGCCTAGAACCCTGACTTTCAGACAGCTAACTGCAACTTCAGAAATGAGCCTACTGCAGAGAAATTAGGGATTTCCTGAAGGATAAAATAGCCCAGAAGTGCAGAGAGACAACTAAAATAGCTAGAGCAGTGGCGGATCCAGGATTTTTAGAATGGGTATTCGGACTTCAGAGCTAGGTTGTTTGGAAATGTCGATACCACGACACATTGTTCCCCGAAAACACCGATACAATGATCCATGTGAATTTAAGTTGCAAAGATACATGTCCAATTACTCATTCTCTTTCTCATTTCTAATTCTAACAATATTTGGCAGCTCTACACACTACAGAACAACTATTTATAGCAAATTTCGTAAACCACCAATAGTTTCATTGGAAGGGCGTCTTTTTGAAATTTTACTGAAAAGAACCATAGTTAAACATCAAGCCATACTTATAGCAGCATCTAAAGTAATTGGCAGGGAGGACCAATATTTAATGGAAGGACCAAAAAACATAATTGGCAGAACCGGCAGAAGTAGCAATAGAAATACTTACTGCACATGCTCCAGCCATATGGCAAATGCGTTCTATTAGCATGAAGGGCATCTGCATACGGAAGATTGAAATAGAAGTTCCTTTCGTAAGTCATGCAAACATCCACTCCTACACTAATTTAGTCACTGCGTTGGACAAAACTAGGCACATATCAGAATGAAAGGTTTCAAGTACAATATTGTGAATCATGAAAGAGCAAGCATACATATTTCCGCAATCGTAGCTCCTGCATCACGATTGATGGGTAGCAGACATTGAGAATAACATTGGTGAGTTGTGGTACATAATGGCCTGCATTAATGTTTATAAAAATCACTCACTATACAAGACAAACAAATTAAACATGAACTTGTAAAACAGAACTGTTTTGTCTACAAATAGCAGCAAGAATCTAACAAAATAATTGCGGAACAAGCACTTTGCACTCTAATTCTGTTCTTGTTCAAGAATTGGTGCATCAAATGACTGAAAGCTTGCATCGTCGACCCTTTCAGTATGACCGAAACAAGTGCAAGCATATTTAAGTACAGTACATGAATGTGAGGTCCAATTGCAATTTGTAACTACTTTGTCTATTGCAATCATTAGAGACAAGATGCATCACGCATGTCTTGCAAAGATAGGGCACATGGCTGGAAGCAATTAAAAGAAGGAAAAGAGAATTAAAAAAAAGGGTAAGCAATTAAGCATCAGTACTCAGTAGGAAGAGCTATGGCAATGTCAACCTTGAAGCACTTCTCATCTCATGTCAACAAATCTGTCTTTTTCATGATGTAAGAGTTTTGATATCTTTCTAATTGAGCAATCATAACTGAACTAATGTGGAAAAGTTTAACTTGAATTATAGCAGAATCACCGAATCGATCCGCAATCTGAATCTAGCAAACAGCATAGTGGCAATGTGGCATAGAGAAACCGAAAGTACCTCCCACCGTCCCAGCCTCCCGGGCCGTTGAGGTGAAGATGAGGTCGCCGCCGCTCGCCTCGCCGGCGTCTTGGACCGGCGATCGCCGATGCCCGTCGCGCCGCCAGGAGAGGGAGGCCGAGACGCCGAGTCGCTGAGACTGTCGGGGGTGAAGATGAGGTCGCCACCTGCCCACCTCGCCGGAGTGCCGCCGTGCCGGACCGGCGGCGCACGGGTGCGCCGCCAGGGAGAGGAGAGGCGAAGTCGCCGAGTCGATGAGACCGTGAGGCGTGGAGACGGGAGAATGACCGGCGAGCCACTTTGGCTGGGCCAAGCACCCCGTGGTGTGTGGGCAATGGGCCAATCACTGGGCCATGCGGAGGCAGAACGCGGGAGACGTCGGGCCAGCGCGGCGCCGTTCGCCCAGGAGACAGAAATGAGATGAATTAATCTTATTTACTAGTATACATATATATTACATGCTGTATATAGTGGATTTTTTACCAAAATTTTTGGGTATTCAGTTGAATACCCATGAATTACTGTAGATCCGCCCCTGAGCTAGAGGAACCAAAAGCATCAAGAGAAAACAACTCAAGATAAGTAATTTCAGATTTGAGCCTAAATCTGAAAATTACAAAGAGCTTCACTACAAACTTAAATTCCCACCAAATCTTTGATCCTTTGGCCCTGAAACTTTGAGGATACCTACTCAATAGCCTTTGGACTCTACATGCCAAGTTTCATGCCATCTCAAGAAGGGAAACAGGAAAATCACCAAAACCCTAGAAACGGGAAACTCAAGCCTCAAGAACAGAAAACAGGCAGAAAAGGGATTCTTGCGATTCAATCGATTTGCTCTTGGAACCAGGTGACCAAAGGGTCTAGAAATGCAATTCCATCCTAGAGCAACCTATTTTGCCACTCAGCAAGAATCAAGCCAAAACACAAAAAGTCAAGAAATCAACACAGAGGGTATCGAAGCAAAACAGAGAAGAACAGGGAGCTCAGGAATTAAAACGAACATCATCTCACATTGATAAAGAGGAAAGGAGATACATAATTGATACAAGAGGAATGATTAGAAAGGATCTCCTCTACCTCTCCCTCTCCATCTCAAGAACACAAGCTCAAGAACACACCCCTATACATGCTTTCCTGGAGGAACACACAGAGAGAGGAGGAAGAAGGCCACTCAAGAACACATCGAAGGAGACAGACTCTCTGCCCTCTCCAACAACTCTCCACTACCAAAGCCTCACCAACTAAAGCCTAAAGCCAAAACAACCCTCTAAAGCTCATTTTGACTAAAGCAAACCCTAGAAACCCTTGGAGTGCATAAGTGGGCGTGCAGCCACTCCCTCATATTTATAGCCCTTGGCTAACGGGTTTCCAACCCGTTACACCCGCTAAACCCGAACGAAGCCTGCTCCCGCTTTTGCAGCCTCGTGAAATTACCATTTCGCCCCTCCTGCACCTTCCGGGAAGCTTCTGCGCTCCTTGTCGTCCAAGCCTCGCAACCACCTCGAGTCTCCGCCGTCTTCGACACATCTCGACCGTTCTGACCTCGACACCGCCCGTGTCTAGTCCGGTCACCTCGTGTCTCGCCACGACTCCGCCTCGACGTCCTGCAGCCGACACAGACAAGAAACACATCAAATAGCACCGCTCGATACATGAAAGCATAAATGCATTAATGACACCAGATTAAGCATAAAAATAGCCCAAACCTGTCGTAACATGATACTAAGCATCTTAAGCTCATACGACCGAGTTTGACCAAGTCCAACCGAGCCCGATTGCACCACGCAACGTCAAGGTCCGAACCAACCAAATCAAACTCGACTTTCCTAAACCGATGTCAATTACTCATCACACACATGGGATGACCTCTACATAGTCTCTCAGAGGAAGCAATTAAAAGAGACTTGAGGGATTAAAATGTATCTAAAGAATTAGCTTTGAATAGGAGCGCATGGAAGTTAGCAATCCACGTATCGGAACCATAAGAAATTTGGCGGCAGTGTTTTAGACTCTTAGCTCAGATAGCAGGTTATACGGTTTAGGGTTTTAGCATTGTAGGTTTTATTTTAAGGCTTATACTTTTTTGATCTTTAGAAGGTTTCATTTCTATTCTACCCTAACTTATTTGGGATAAAATACTTTGTTGTTATTGTTGTTTACCTATCACCTGCAACTACTTTTCTTATACGGTTGTTCAGTGTGCATTACAGCAGAGAGTCGATGTGCTTGCTGTTTGGGATGTGGTTAGCCATGTGGCCTTTTTTGTTTGAAAAGATTAACAAGACCAGGTTTGTTTTCTCTGGTGAAAATGTGCCGCCAAAAGAGCGCGTCTTGTTATTTGCTAACCACAGAACTGAGGTCGACTGGATGTACTTGTGGGATCTTGCATTGAGGAAATGTCGTTTGCAGTGTATCAAGTATATCCTCAAGAAAAGCTTGATGAAGTTGCCTGTTTTTAGCTGGGCATTTCACATTATTGTGTTCCTCCCAGTAGAACGGAAGTGGGAGATTGATGAACCATTAATCCGAAGCAGGTTTTCAGAATTGAAGAACCCCAAGGATCCCCTTTGGATGGCAGTTTTTCCTGAAGGCACTGATTATACGTAAGGTCTCTTCCCATTCTGTTTACCGCTACATGTTTGTATAGCCCAGCTGCATGATCTTGGTATTGATTCCAGTCGTCAGAAAGCGTTGTTGAACATTCACCTTCCACTCAGGGTTTTGTACTTTTTAAAAACGACTTTGCATACTGTACATACTTACTAATTGTATCTGGAAAAATTTGTTGTGCTTTACTTCTTTTTTTCTTTTTCTGGATGCTAATTGGTGCTAATATCTCAGTGAGAACAAATGTATCAAAAGAGTATGCGGCAGAGCATGGTTTGCCTATTCTGAAAAATGTCCTCCTTCCCAAGACAAAGGGCTTCAATTGCTGCCTGCAAGAGCTGAGGAGTTCAGTAGATGCTAGTAAGTCCCCCCCCCCTCATACTGTACTGCATTTCATTATTGTGGCATTTGTGGACAACTATCTGCTTACTGTTGCATTTGCACAAAAAAAACATTTTGTCAGCCATGTTCTGAATGTTAGTATTTGTGCATTCGTCAGAAGTTAATACCTTACGTTGAACTCTTTTGGCCGGTTCAAATTAATACTAGCCATACCAACCTGGCTGCTTTACCTGAAAATTCTGTTAGTACTAATTGTCTGTGGTTGAAAATGGGTAATTTAAGTTTAATTTCAGTTTTGCGATTTGTTCAAATGAAATTAAAAGGAAACGGATTTAAATTTAATGCTCTTTTGTGTTGAAAATTCAGAAGATTGAGGACAAAGAGGAAAATGGCAGACTTTTGTGAGTACAGTGCCGGTCATTTCTTCTTGTGTTTGCTATTCTGTTTTTCAGTGCAGACTTATGCATGTATTATTTGGTTTTGAAATTGTTGTCACTTTGGCAAAACTAATGGTTCCTTAATGGGTAATTAGCATAGTATAGCTGCAGAATAATATTTAATTCTAAGTTTTATTTTTCGTTACAATATACATGCACATGACTAGTAAAATAAAATTCTAGATCTCACAATGTACAGATCGCAATATACGCTACTACGAGCGCGGGTTTCACGTGATGGCGGGTACATTGGGTCACCGGCAAAGCCTCTCACATGTTGGCGGTGTTCTAGGTACGGATTTTAGCTGGCACCTCGTGAAATTTATTCGGCCAGCTCCAATTCCTGTCTGGTCGCTGGCTTGAAATCTTCGATTCCAGTACGCTGTGCGCGCAACGCTGCTGGCCGCTCCGGCGAGACTCGAGAGGCCGCTCCGGCTGCCTGCCTGCCGGCCGGCCCCAACACTGATGACGAGGCCCCCTCCCGTCTTGGCGTCCGGTGGATCGGATTGGTCGACTGCCACCTTTGCTGCAGCAGCTACATTACATTTTCTGTGTTGTACGGAATAGGCATCGCTGCCTGCTGCAGGTGCGCGCCAGTCGCGAGCGACGACTACGGCCGGCTCAGAAACTGCATAAGCTACAAGGCACGCCACTGAGCGCATCATCCATTCATCTATACACCAAGAGAGAGCAAACGACATTCAAATCCTTGCAGCTCAGTTGTGCAGCATTCTTATTCTCCCCTGCCCTTGGTCCACACAGGCAGCATTATTGCGTGCAGGAGGATGGGCATGGCCCGTCCAACCACATCTTGTTCCCTATTTATGTTCATAACCAGAGCGAGAAATCAGGCAGAAAGCACCTTTCCATGAAGGTGAAGATGACGGATTAACGCGATCGCGCCTGCAGGGCGGCTTTTTTTTTTTCCGCCTGCGCAGTTGCATGCATGCGTTGCTCAGCCACGCGCGCATCGCTTTAATTCTCCCGCCCTTTATCGCAAAACAGAAACGACTTGTAGCTGCTATAAATTTGATGGAGAAAGAAACACCTGATCGCGTGCTTGAGAGGAGGCCATGTTGCTCGACCACAAGCTCGCCAGAGAATTTACTGCTGCGTATGAAACGTGAGGAGCTGTGACAGTGTGTGATCACAGTATTTGTCGGACTGAGAATTGCTCCGATAGTTCCTTCCAGTATTCCTGATTGGGGAAAATATGCGAGTTTTGGGTCAAACTGAGTATTGAATACTGTTAACCGAAAGGGTCTACAATTAGACATGTGAATCTTATACTCCGATTAGATATTAAATCTACCATAATCAATTATATACAGTAGTTAAAAAGGAATGCACGTACTCATCTTCTGACATAATCACATATCTAACCTCTATCTCTAACAATAACCGTTCGACGATCGTACTTGAACAATGTCTTGCTAATAATAATTGACAAGTGCGTGCAAGATTCATGAACCGACGAGTGCAACTCTTTGTAGCTATAGACGTATCTTGTGCATCATATTGTAATATCAAGCAATACAAAAACGTAGAAAGTATATTATTATTTTTCTCCAGAAAAGATCAGAAGCTGACTAAAACACTCAGAGCGTCGAGTTTCATGTATTTACTTTGTAAGATGCAGAGTAATTTCACCGACAGCGTCACCAAATGCTGGATCTATCTCTCTACTATGAGCCTCTGAACAGTATTCCAATGGATGCCTTGCGTAACGGTTACTCATCCGAGCTCTGACACCTCACGCACGGCGTGTCTCCTAAGCGATGGTGTGGCCGCCGGACGGCGTTGCACTTGAGCGACGTACGCAGAGCCGGAGACGGAGAGGCAGTGACCACCCACTGCAGTACAACACGTGTCGCCGGCGTCCGCAGCGCTTCGCCGGTGACCCGGTCGGGGGTCCATCAGCCTGCTGATCAGCACGCTGCACGCACGATCATCCATCGATCCATCGTCCTCTCTGCGTTTCAGCCGCGCTCGTGAATCATTCGCGATGATGGGATGGCCCCGACCCTTCCATCCATCCACCTACCGCACCGTGCATGTTGCTGCCCTGCCTCCGAGCCTTTTCTCCGGAGGCATGGCGCGCATCACGAGCTCCAGTACAAGCATGTCGCCGCTTTCCTCCGCGATCGGTACGAGAGCTTGATTAGTTGGGGGTTGGTGATGGCATTTCTAATCAGATCACGTGGATGCTTCCGCTTTAGCATGTCGTCTATCATGACCGTACATGGTTTTTCTTTCCCCTCATCCTTCTCCGTTTCTTGGTTGCGTTACATCGTGCGTGGAGCTCTGTAAGGCACAACAGAAATATTTCGCTTAAGAGTTACAAAATTTTCTCTGAACCAACTATATATGTTCATCTACGCAGCATATCATGTCACAGTTCGAGCACGCAGCGACGCGTTGTTTTTTTAGTCAAAACTTGTACCATATGGTCTTCAATGCAATGGATGGATCACCAATACATAGTTCTTCCGTTTGATTATGGAGTGCTGCCGTATCCTCATCGTCAGTCATTTGGAGGAGGGTTGTATTAAAAAGGAGATTGATTCAGCAGCTTAGATCTAGAGCGAAGCTGCTGGGTGCTGATTGCGTAAAAGGAAAGGGCCCAGCTAAACATTGTCTCCTTTGTTTCACAGAAAATGTTCCAAATCATTTCATCAAAGAAAAACTTCCTTTCTGTCAGCTTTTGTGTACCAGTGCAAACACATGGCCTCTCCCGCTTTTTCACCGCTGATGCAGGCAAAAATCTCGTACGCGAAAGCGTTCGTGCTTTTTTACAGTCGCACACGGATAGATGATGCACTGGTCGCGAGTTTCAAATGCGTTCTGACTCTGAATATCAACGCAACAAAATCGTCAGTGATTTAATCAGCACACAGTACATCTACATTAGTACATCACCACATCAGCGGAGAACAGAGAGCACAGTAAATAAGCTGCAGGGATATTTTTTGAGGTTCTTTTTTAGTTGCGGCGGATTGTTTTTGGTTTTAATAAAAGTATTTGTGTAAATAAATTAAATATCGATAAACTACTTCGAAAAAATTATTTTATTAAGCTACTTTATAAAGATAACAAAAACGTTATATTTATTTGCTTAAAAAATCATAAACTATAAACTAAAAAGAGATCAAATCGATGGCCACCGAAAATGATACACCAAAAATATACACACATCCTCTCTCTATATAGAACCAAAAAAGTAGTGATTAAAGTACAGTGCGACACCCGGGAGCGGAGCACTAACGGACCAACCACCCGCGGATTATCAAATGAAATGCGACGGACAACCAATGCATCGTACATCAAGAAGTACCACCGGTAAAAAAAATTAAATAACAACACGAAATGAAAGGAAGAAGCGAGGAGAAAGGAAGTAGCGACGTGCAGGTACGGGACGGGAGGAAACAACAGCGACACGAGCCGATCTACTGCTCAAAGCAATACGACGAGGCCCGCGCCCGCCAATGCCACGAGCCCGGAGACACCGGCAGCGCGCGCGCTCGTCGCCCCGTTATCGGTCGCCGGTGTGGCCGAGGGCGAGAGCGAGGGAGCCGGAGACGTCGCGGCGGCGGGGGCGGGCGTCTTGGGGCTGGTCGGAGACAACGACGGCGTCGCGGCGGGGGAGACAGTCGGGGCGGTGCTCGGGGAAGGCGTGGGCTCCGCGGACGGCGGCGGCGGGGTGGCCGGGGGAGGAGGCGTGGCGGGGGGCGGCGCGTTGGGTGGCGACGGGGGCGGGGTGCTCGGCGTGGGAGGCGGCGTGGCCGGGGGCGGGGTGGCGGGAGCTGGCGGAGGCTGCGCTGGTGGCGACGGGGGCGGCGTGGTGGGGGCAGGCGGAGGCTGCGCCGGCGGCGACGGAGGCGGCGTGGTCGGAGCCGGGGGCGCCGGAGGGGGCGTGGTCGGGGCCGGTGGCGCCGGAGGAGGAGTAGTGGGCGCGGGAGGCGGGTTGCCGGCCGGAGGTGCGGTGGGCGCTGGAGGCGGGTTGCCGGCAGGAGGGGTGGTGGAGCCCGGCGGCGGAGAGTTGGACGGGGGCGCGTTGGGCGTCGGCGGCGGCTGCGCCGGCGGCTGCTGCGCGGCGCAGGAGGCGATGAGGAGCGCGAGGACCAGGGGTAGGAGAGCCATTTTGGTGGTTCTTGAGGTGTTCTCGAGCAGTGGGAGGAAGCGAGCGGGCACCGATGGCTATATAGTGCGGCGAGCGAGCCAGTGAGAGTGGACTGGCGATTAGAGCGAGCGAGCGAGCAGCTAGCCTCCAGCTCACCGGCCACACTGCCACTGATTATGGCGCAGTACGAAGGTGGCGGAGTGAGTAGGGCAGGGGTGCAAGGCCAAGACTGTATACTAGTATCAGCTTCGTATGCGTATGTATCCGTATCTGAAGGGCACGTACAGTATAGGTGTACGCACGGCAACTACAGAGGCAAATGCATGGGAGCCTGTCCTTGTATTGGTTGGTGGCCTGTGCAAATGCCCGCTCCTCAGCCTTTCCTTTGGCGCCTTTTCGGTCCTGAGCTGTTGAATGAGTTCTTATCAAATTTTATTTAAAATTGATATAGTTCAACATAAAATTATTTTATTTATCATTCAAGTGATTATTTTAAATTCGAACTAACAAGTCACTATTGAGCTGAGCCTCGTTAACCTTTTCACTAATAGACTTATTTAAATTTTGAACCTATTAATTACTGTAATCGAAGCAATTTTATTTTGAGCCTTAATAAGCTGTTTTGCCAGCCCTTTGTTCTCCGGAGGTTGAACCATTAATTTTTGTCTAATTGTCTCTGCCTCTTTGATAACGTGGCCGGTCGCTACTTGCAACATGTAAGTGTGTGTGAAAAGTTTCAGCAGAGTCGCGAGAAAACAGTAAGATTTCCATCTAGTGCATCAAGGCACTGAACATTTACAAGAACGGTCCGGATCACACTAGGAGATCTGTCTATTTAGTGTAGCTTGTGCATACATAATCCTACTGATACATGCCCTATGAGGATACTAGACAAAAGACTATTCCATTAGTCCACATGAATTTCCGTGTGATAGGCTGTCAAAGGTTAATGCAAGAACAATAAAGATTAAAGACTATGTCACTCCTCAGATCAATAATTAAAGAAAGAAAAGGGGCTACTAACTAGAGGTAAAGGTAAAGCAACCGACTTTTCTAGTTTATTTAAGAAAGGTAAGGACTTGACAATGCATGGCATCCACACCTATCCTGCATATAAATTATGTCTTTTCATGATCATAACATGTCATTTCCATTCATTTTCTCAATTAATGGTGTGAAGCTCGCATCAAGCTAGCTACCTAGCTAGTTCCCAGTTGCGTTGCACCAGTGGCCGTGCATGATTAAGGTTGCAGTCATTCGAGTAGACAAGAGCCATCGGTTGGCAATGGCATACAGGGTGTGTGTGGTGATTTGAAGCGCCAACCGATCGCTTGAACAACAACACAAGAGACAGAGAGAGAAGACAAACAGATGTAAGCATCTTTTGCGCTTCGAAACGCAGCCTCTTATATTTGGGCTGGCCAAGACTGCACTATTTTATGCTCCATCCTGAAGCAAGTTCTATTGAAGCCCAGACTCACGACTACGAGTACTTGGTACTCGTTACGACCAGACATAATAACTTACGACTATGAGATCATTTACGATCACTCAGAGCTATGACCATGTAGTTGTTTACGAGCATTAGAAGTTACGACCACGAAGTCGTATACGAGTATTCGGAGCTACCACGAGTATCTAGTCGCAACTGGCAGTCGGAAGTCATACACGACTAGAAAGTTGGAGGCACTCTACGACTAGCAAGTTGTAAACTCTCTATGACTTACGTGTACTTCAAACACTTGGAAAAACTCACGCGATAGAAATAGAAGACACAGAGTTTTGTGCTGCACTCGTCAATCACATCCTACAGCTTTTCTGGGACTCTATCTATACTGAATGAGTACAAGTAATGACCAGTTGGCCACTCCTATTTGTGCGCCATGACTATATGGTAGTGTCATCCCATGACCGCACACAGCGTCACGACTTCTAACAAAAACCGAGAAAGACTCGACTAAGCGCACGACCAAGAAGTCATGCTTAACTACCTGACGCGCACGATCATGACGTCATGCTCAACAACCTGACAACTTAATCAATTATTCTGACAATCTCCCCTTGATCTAGTTGCCATTCACAGTGACAACTCCAACCTTCTTGCGCAGACATTGAAACTTGATCCGCCCCAGGGGTTTGGTCAGCAAGTTTGCCAATTACTCGTCTGACTTGACGTAGTCGATGAGGACCTTGCCATTTTCGACGCATTGCCTGATGAAGTGATAACGCGTCTCAATGTGCTTGCTCTGGCCATGGTACACCGAATTCTTGCACAGCCGTATTGCAGACTTGTTGTCTACGAGCAGGGTTGCCGCTGATGCTTCTGCGTTGAGTAGATTGCCGAGCAACTCCCCGAGCCAAATCCCTTAGCATGCAACCATTGAGGCAGCGACATACTCGGTCTTGCAAGTTGACAGGGCAACGGTCTTCTACTTCTGTAATTGTCAGCTCACTGGTCTCCCCCCAATGAAGAAGATCATGCCAGAGGTACTCTTCCGGTCGTCAACATCTCCGGCCATGTCTACGTCGTTGTACCCAACGAGTGTTGCTGCCCCTGTACCTCTCGTGTACCTACAACTGTAGTTGATCGTCCCTGCCACATAGCGTAGCAGGTGCTTCACAACATTAAGGTGCTCGGTAGTCGGCGATTCCATGAACCGACTTACGTAGCCGACTGCGAACGCGATGTCTGGTCTTGTGTGTACCAGATAGCGTAAGCCTCCAACGATGCTACAGTAGAACATGTCGTCGATCAGAGGATTTGAGCTTTCCTTGGTCAACTTCAATCCCAGCTCCATTGGCACAAGGATGGGGTTGCAGCTGCTCATCCCGGCCTTCTCCAGCAGCTTGGCCAAGTAGCTTGCTTGTGACAGAGTGATCTTGGTCTCACTTTGCATTACCTCAATCCCAAGGTAATAGTTGAGAGAATCGAGATCACTCATCTTGAACTCAGCCTCCATCTGGGCTTTGAATCGGTTGATCTCCTCCAGATAGGCACTAGTCACCAGCAAGTCATCGACATAGACACCCATGAGTAGTCGTGAGTCACCGGTTCCCTGAGTGTACACGACATGCTCAGATGAAGTTTGCTTTAAGGCGAGGAGGGTCATCGTGCCGTCGAGCTTGGCATTCCAGGTTCTGGCGCTTGTCGAAGCCCGTAGAGAGCCTTGCGTAGCCGCAGCACCAGATGCTCGCACCCCTTGCAGATGAAACCGAGGGGTTGGGCCACGTACACCTCCTTCGAGAGATCGCCATTGAGAAAGGCAGACATCATGTCAAGGTGATGTACCGGCCATCCCTCATGGGCAGCCATCACTACGAGTGCTCGTACAAAGTTGAGGCGTGCCACGGGTGCAAATATCTCGTCGAAGTTGATGCCGGCATGTTGAACATAGCCCTTTGTCACCAAATGTGCCTTGTGCTTCACGATCTCACCTCGGGCATTCTTCTTGAGCTTCAACACCCACTTAAGACCAATTGGACATTTCTCGGTCAGAAGATCGACGAGGTCCCATGTGCGGTTCTCTTCGATGGAGCTTATCTCCTCCTGATTGCCATCCACCACCCTCGATCAGCTGGGCCTTAGTTACAGAGGCTGGCTCCTCCATCGTTAGCATGTACAGCTCGTCTAGATCAAGCTCAAGCTCGCGTGGAGGGGCATCATTGATGCAGTCCTGCACCATGCAGAACCTTCGAGAAGCTCCTTCATCGTCAAGATCGATGCCTGACGAAATGGTTGATGGTGGGGATGCAAACTCGCCCGTGGTTGTACCACTTCCGTGGTCGTACCACCGCCCGTGGTCGTACCGCCGCTCGTACCACCGCCCATGGTCGTACCGCCGCCTGTGATCGTATCACTGACTGTGGTCGTAGCATCGCCTGAAGTTGGAGCAACTGTGGTCGAGCTGGTGATGCCGTGGTCGTAAACAGTGCCGTGGTTGTAGCCGGTGTGTTGTCGTAGCCAATGCCGTGTTCATAGCCGGCTACCGGGCTAACTTCGGGTCATGCCACCAGTACAGAGTGGGCCACAGTGAAATCGTCATGGCCACTAGCCTAGTCCGAGTGCTCCCAATCCCAGCTTCTCTTCTCGTCAAAGGCGACGTCCATAGATATGTGTACTCAGCCAGATGAGGGGTCGAACATTCGATACGCCTTGGAGCTGTGGTTGTAGCCGATGAACACCATGGGAGCGCTTCTGTCATCCAGCTTGCTGGCATTCGGTTGTGTGGCTTTGACATGCCCTACGCAGCCAAAAGTACGAAAAATGCACAGCAGTTTCACTCCATACCAGACTTCATAGGGAGTTTTCCTACTCACACTGCTTGTGAGAGAGCAGTTAAGGATGAAGACTACTGTGGTTATGGCCTCCCCCCAGAATTCGTCGGGCACCTTCTAGGCCTTGAGGAGGCACCTCACCGTTGCCAGCACCGTGTGATTCCGACGCTCGACGACACCATTTTGCTATGGTGTGTACAGGGCCATGAGTTGCCGGTGTACACCTTGCTCGGCGCAGTGATCGATGAAGTCCACCAAGGTGAACTCCCTCCCATGATCAGTGCATAGAGCACGCAACTTGTGTCCGATCTCATTCTCGATGGAGACTTGGAACCTCTTGATTGCGCCTCGGCCTCGTCCTTGCTTCGAAGGAGAATGAGCCACATGTAGCGACTCATGTCGTCGATGAGCAAGAGGAAGTAGTGCATGCCTCCATGTGTCACCGGCATGACAGGTCTACATAGGTCACCGTGGACGAGATCGAGGTGGTCGTTAGCATGGTGTTTGGTCTCCTGAGGAAAAGGAGTGCGCTGTTGCTTTCCTATAAGGCACCCATCGCAGATTTGATCGGTGTAGATCACTCGAGGAAGCCTACGCACCATGCCTGTGGTCAACATCTTCCGGAGTGCATCAAAGTTGAGGTGCCCAAAATGAGCATGCCAGTGACATGCTTCGTTGGTGGTCTGCAGGCTCATACAGACCGGCTGCACCACTCTCAAAGCAAGCTTGTACAGCTGATTTGGTGATCGCTTCACTTGAGCAATGAGATTGTGTTATCGATCACGAATGTGCAGGACTCCATCTTCAATCAGTACACTATTGCCGCCCTCTTCGAGCTGGCCAATGCTAATGACGTTGCTCCAGAGCCGAGGGATGAAGTACATGTTGGTGAGAGCGCAATGTCGGTTCCCTTTTCCGGCGAACAGCACGGTGCCGCACACATGGATTTCAACCACCGAGCCATCCCTGAACTTGACTGAGCCGGTGATCTCGCGATCAAGTTCAGAGAATGCTGTGCTAGAGCCCGTCATGTGGTTTGAGGCTCCGGTGTCGAGAAACCAGGAGGTCTCCTCATGCTCTTTGATGGGGAAGACCGACATGGTGCGTTCCTCATTGAGGAAAACATTCCCGTCATCGTGTACAGTGTTGGTGGGCGTTCGAGCGATGTCCTCCTCCACCACCATTACTTCGCCCAACAAAATGGATGGTAGTGGCACGTCGTCGGTGTTCTGCACCAAATGCGCCTCTTCCCTTTTCGTCTTGCGGCAATCATGAGCCCAATGCCCCAACTTGCTGTAGTACCTACATTCGACCTTTTTGGGGTTGTCGGAGCTACCATGGGAACGGTTCTCTCGTCTATTGCCGGAGGAGTCTCATCCACGGTTGCCACGCAGCCTACCATGCGCCTTGTTGGTGTTGGAGTGCGATACATCCAGTTCACGCGCCTGCACCCGTGTTCGCCACTCCTCCTCCGTGAGGAGCAGACGAGTTCCTTTATCGTTGGTGCCTCAGTTGGCGTAGCGTTGCTCCACTGCTCAAAGTCGTCCGGTCACTTCCTCGATCGAGAGAGTGCTCACATGGAGAAGTGTCTCAATCTAGATGGCCACCTGAGGATAGCAATCCGGGACAACCTGCAGGAGTTTCTTGACAACCTCTTCCTCCCGGATGGGATCGCCGAGAAGTTGGAGATTGTTTGCAAGCCTAGAGATCCTCATCGAGAAGTCTTCGATGGACTCATCGTCTTTGAAGGAGATGCTCCTGAACTCCTTGCACAGTTGCTGGGCGTTGGCCTCACGAACGTGGTCGACGCCCATACGCATGGTCTTCACAGCCTCCCAGGCAGCCTTCATCGTGTTCTTGATAGTGAGCATTGACAACAGTTCAGCCGGCACGGCGCAGAGAATTACCGACAATGCGAGCTGGTCGTCGTGGTAGTCGACGTCATCGGTCTCGATGGCCTCCCAAAGACCTTGCACCTGGAGGTTCACTCACATGACGAGCACCCAGTCGTTGTAGTTTGTTCGCATGAGCATGGGGTAGACCACCGAGCCCGAAGCCTCCCTTACGACGCGTTGGATGACTTGACCACCGTCGTCACAGTGCCGCAGTCGGCGCATAGGAGGTGTAGGCGAGCGCACACAGTCTTGCCACGGAGGAGTCACAGACTGCCTTCCTGGTTGAGTCCTCGACGAAGACATATCTCCCATATGGTCGACGAGACTCTGATACCACTTGTTGAAATCTAGTCCCACGACTACGAGTACCTGGTACTCGTTATGACCACGAGAACAACTTACGACCACGTAGTCGAACTTACGACTATGAGGTCGTTTACGACCACTCGGAGCTATGACCACGTAGTCGTTTACTAACACTCGAAGTTACGACTACATAGTCGTGCCATCCCATGACCGCACATAGCGTCACGAATTCTAACAGAAAACCGAGAAAGACTCGACTAAGCACACGACCAGAAAGCCGTGCTTAACTACCTAACGCATACAATTAAGATGTCGTGCTCAACAACTCGACAACTTAATTAATTATTCTGACAGGTTCAGGCACCAGACCAGGCTCAGGTCGCCACTGAACTGGAGCATTTGGACACGTCCGCTCCCAATGTCCGTACACCGACCGTTCCATTCTAACCCAGATAAGATCCATTCAGATTTCAGATAGAAACAGCTATGGCTTGTCCAGTTCTGCAAACACCACCAAGTTAGTACAGAAATTATGCATAGCTAGACTACATCTCATGCACATAACCTTCAGTTCAGAAGCAGAGACCAGACGTACGTAGAACTGTACTGCACACTCTAGCTCCAGTTGCCAAACTACAAGCTTACAGGGATGATGCTAAATGGCTAATGAAACACGTACACACATATAGTTTTCACAAAGATCTGATCCTTCTACCAACCAAGCCAAGCCACGCATCCCGCCGCTGCTCATCGCAATTATGCCTGACAGGGACTCACAAACAACTAGATCCGGGTCCATGAGCCTCTACCAACAGCCTGGATCTCCTCAATGAGGAGGCCGCTTCTTTAGCTGCGCTAGGGCCGGCTCTCACCGATGCAAGCCCGGTACAATTATGAGGCATGCATTAGTGGCTGCACCACCACGATTGATCAGGCGTTCAGCTCTGGGGGATGAGAAATATATAATTCCCCTTTGATCTGACAGTAACGTGGCAGAGTGATGACAAGATTGGGAGGGTGGGTACATTGCAAGGGAATCAAAGCCACCATGCATCACCTTTTTCTTCCTTCTTCTTCCCAACTACCACCATGACCATTCATCAGGTCGCTACTGAGTTACTTGTCACTATGCAGTGGCTAGTGATAACTGATAATGTGGCATGTTTCACTCTAGATCATAGGGAAAATGCCAGCTTGATTAGGACATCTCATGGCTAGGTTATGTAGAAGGTGAAATGTATACTTTGCTGCGCTATAAAGATAGAAGTGAAAAAGGTTTGTGGTAGGATTGGGAAACTGAAGTTTCAGAAGAAGTTACTTCTCTCCTACTGATTGGATCAATGCCGGCCTCTGTTGTTGCACAGACTGGCTAGATTGACCTCGCGTAGAGGAGCAGCTGGACAGCGGTGTTTGATGGACGCGGCTGGGCCAACAACCTTGCCGTGATCGAAGCATTCATGACTGCAACAGCTGTTGAGTGAAATTAGCGTTTATGTCGGCGACTATGCGCTCAGATCTGTACTCGTGAAAATTTTGATTGACTTATGGGCTTTCATAGTAAAGAAGATCCAGGGGAGGAAGAGACGTCGTTACATGTACACTTTGCAGTGGTGTCTTATATTATACGTGTACATGATTTGCGTCCGTTCCCTTTTTTTCTCGAGAACATGAAAGAAGATTCCGTTCCCTATTACTTGGCCATTTTCAATTGTACCATCGATGTTGCCCTCTCATAACTCGCAGCTTAACCAACAGTTGGATGGTCTAACCAGTTTAGTGTCGAGTTCTCTAGGTGGAGAACAACATGAATGCTTCAAACCCGACATAGTAGACAGTAGATATTAGTATTATGATTTTTTATCACACGGATTGTACATTCTCTTACTTATGTAAATCAAGTATATTAATGGTTCACACGGCTTCATCTTCTTTCCCAAGAACTATACTACTGCCATATGACCATAAGCTGCATCAGCATGGTTTGCGAGTGCTTACGGGGTGTGAATGAATGTGTGATGCTAAAAGCAAAATCTTCTCCGCAACTTATCCAGTTGTTCCCCTCTCAATCGTTCCATCTCGTTAGCAGTTTCGTCTACTATCCCAAATTCCCAATCAACCTATCTTCACCGCCCTCAGATCATCTATCATACATCAACCTATCTTCACCGCCATCAGATCATCTGCGTAGAAAAATTTGATGAGATGTACCCTGCTTAGCTAGCCTGACTCTAACCTAACATCAGCGTACATATCTGCAGCATCTGCAGCCGGCCTGCGGATGTATACAGAGCCACCACCGCAGTTCGTGCCTTCAACTCTTCATGGCGGCTTGTTCGTTCGATTTCCGTGGGTCACGCGACCTGTATGGAAGACGTCGGTGGGGTGGCGAGGTGCATGCGGGCTGCGGCCCGCCACGCGAGACCACCTGGATGGACTTCTGGTCAGCCGAGCTCGATCCACCTGAAGAGCGGGCCCGAAAGTTTTGGTTAGTGGACCGAGCTCCGAGCCCGTTGCACTGACGGGCCAAACTCGGTGTGATCCTGTCCCATCGCTCCGCGGGCGGCGTCCTCCTGGCGCAGTGGCGCGCATGCTTCCCGTTAGTTACCGTGAATTTCCCGTACCAATCGATCGGACTCCCGGTCGAATACATTGCGCTAATGGTAAGTTTGGTTAGTGGACCTAAGAGCATTCTCAAGAATACTACAGTAATCCTATGAGATTAGATTGTTTGATAAAATAACCAGTAATCTAAATGAAGAATTCAAGATTAACTTGGGACCAAATTAACATATTTTTTTAGAAATCACTGTTCTGAAAAAACTATGTCTATCTTGAATTATTAAGAGAAAGAAATCTTTGCAATTACACTTGTCATTTACTTTAATTTCTCGTAGTCAAAATTTGAACTTTCTGAATTCAAAATCCAAATTAAAATTTTTATTTTCAAAATATGAATTTTGAAACCAAATATCAAAATTTGAATAATGAATTTTTGAATTTAAAATTCAAGTAATTTAAATTTCAAAATTTTAAGTTTGGATATCAAAATTCCTTTTTGAAATTTTAAAATTTTATAAATTCAAATATTTGAAAGTTCCAAACTCAAATTTCAAAATTAAAAATACAGAAAATCCAAAATTTGAACTTTCGAATCATGAGAATTGAATATTTGAATGTTGCAATTTTAAATTAAGAGAATTTAAATTGTAAATTTCAAATTTTAGTTTTGGATTTAAAAATCTATAAATGTTAACCTTCAAGGTTTGAAATTTCAAATCTTGTGATTTAAATTTGTGAACTTGTTGATTCAATATATGTAATATTTGAACCATTATAAAACCATTTTGTAGTTTCCTTCAAACTAATCAAATATTAGAATCTTAGATAATCGGTAATATGTAACTGTATGTAACTGGTAATCAGATCGAGGGATATATTAAATAACAAGATAGCGTGAAATTATACATACTAAACACACCTAAGAGTGCTCCTCAATTTTTGATGTAGTGTTTGATCAGCCAGTGTGCTGGTTTCTGTTGATTGCCGTGATGTAATCCCCGGGCCGGGGGGGGGGGGCTTTCCTTCTGTTTTCACCAAAAAAAGAGTGGTGCTGGATTCGGATCGCTCCTCGGTGGAATGGGGCTTCCCTGTCCCCTTTTTGGTGTCCCCTCCCTATTTCTTCCACATGTCACCATTCAATTGGCTCTCCAGTAAATTAGTAAGATAATTAATTAATGTAAGTGATTAATTAGACTGGTAATTAACTAGTATAAAATAATAGTGTGAATAATTAGTATAGATCAATTGAAATAAATAGTAAGTATATAATTAGTAGTAAGTATAAAATAATAGTGTAAATAGTAAGTATAATTATTATAAACTTACTATTTATTCCAATTGATTTATACTAATTATTCACACTATTATTTTATACTAATTAATTACCAACCTAATTAATCACTTACATTAATTAATTATCTCACTAATTTACTGAAGAGCCAATTGAATGGTGACATGTGGAGGTAGGGGGTGAAAACGGGTCGGGTTAATCCCGACCGATCCGGCACCGAATCCGATTGGTACCGAATCCGACTAGTACCGAATCCGAAGAAAAAAATATGGGTTAGGATATGGTAACAGCAATATCCGTCCGAATCCGATACGTCTTCAAGTATGATTTCAGGTTAGTGCTACTATTTGACGTTTCATTTTCTTTTGTAATGGTAAAATAAAATCTTCTACATCAGCTATTAAATAGTAACATCAAGTCAGTGCGTACTACTCCATTTACTGCACTGTATGCATTCCTTACAAACAAGTAGGGGTGCAAACGAATTGGGTTAATCTCGACCGATCCGACACCGAATCCGATTGGTACCGAATCCGATTGATACCGAATCCGGAGAAAAAATATGGATTAGGATATGGTAACAGCAATATCCGTCCAAATCCGATCCGTTTTCACCCCTATGTGGAGGGAATAGGGAGAGGGACACCAAAAAGGGGGACAGGGAAGCCCCATTCTCCTCGGTGGTCGCCAAAGCTGCGTGCACAGGGCCAGATTGGTCGATCGTCACACATCAGTGCTTTGATTTTAGTGATGTTTAATAGTGCTATAGTTTTTTATTGTAGCTTTTAGTTGATTGTAAGAGATCGAGTAAAAATACTTATGTTAAAAAGTCAGTATATTCAAAGCGGCTTCTGTAGTGACTTCTACGAACGGCTTTATAAAAACCAACTTAAGAAATCACTCCTTTCAAAAACCGATTTCTAAAAAATAAAAACCTAAAGTTTAGAACAGAGCCTTAAGAGGCGATGCAGATGTGGAGTGCGTTACTGGGTTTAGATCAGGGTTGTGAAAATAGGATGCGCTCATGAATGAATGGGGTACTGCTAAATAATTAATCGTAATACGGCTGATTACTTGAAATTTAACGGACGACTATGCATTCTTATTAATTATATTTAGAATTACTTAGAAATATTTTACTTACCCCAAAGTTATTGTAAATTATCACCCTACAAAATATTATTTGCCATGTTTTACATTTTATTGTTTATACTTCATCCGAAAGGTACATGCTACGAATGCAATGACATTATAAACTAACTTATTATAATAAATGAATAAAAAAAAGTTGTTTTCATGATTAAATGGGAAAAGCAGGCGATTAATCAGAAAATGGACTATTAATCAGATTATGCGGCCAATTAATTATTCGATGGTGTTAATTACACTCCAATTAAACTATTCGTGACGGTTTAGCCACCGTCATATCGTCAGGGTTTTTTTTTTCTTTGTAGGGGATGCTCAGAGCTTTCATTCGTAATAATCAAAGTTCCGGTTACAGTCAGCCCTCAGGTATGGAACTAGAAACTGACGACTTCAGTTCAGCCAAACTTGCGAGTCCCATTGCGTGCAAGCAAATTTAGCATTTATTCTCTCATGAGTAATTACTAAAGCTTTTCTGTTTACTCGAGAAAAATATATGATAGTTTTCATTATATATGCCCCCATTTAAAAAGTATATATATAAACACATTTTACTTTCACAAACATCGGGGCATAAATACAAAGGCCATGATCCTCTAAAAAAACAAAGGTCATGATAGTGCGTTCATAAGCACTGAGTGCAGAAAATCCGTGCCGATTTCTGCAACTTCTCTAATTCCGCCTGTAGTATTAGGTGGTTATCATTTGGACTTTTTTTAGTGATTTATGGCTGAAAAGCAATATAGCTGGCTGAAAAAATACTGTAGCTGACAGAGGTTTATTTAGCATAATTAAATTTTAAAAAAATTAAAAATTATAAAAAATTTGTTAGCCCATTACGTATAATACAAACAAATACGGAAAAAAAGAACCGGCAAAAAAGCTCCACACTCTTTCTGCATTCATATTCTTAACAGTTTCTTCTAATACCCCATTCAATCTATCTTTGCAATCACCAGCACCAGTAGATTATTACCACTGCGGCAATGCTGCGAACTCATTTGCACCCAACAAAAGTAAACTAGGCCTATCCTTCCCTCTTCGTCATGGAGAACCAAACATCAACATATATATGTACATGTCTGCCTAAGGTCTGAGCCGTCTTCAGAGATATCACCACAATTCTACTCCTCGATGATGCATTCTGCATCGCAAGATCACACTAGGAATGCTATGCTCCGTGGACTGGAGCAGTGGCACGGCGTGGCGATCATGCTTGTGCATGCGGCCTTATGGGCATGACCACTAAGCACTAATACGGTTTATTAATATTCAATTTATTCATATAAATATATATATTAAAATTACAAATTATGAGCCGCAGCCGAAAAAGAAAAAAAGACCAAATTCTCTCTATTATCATAGAAAGACCAAAACACGGTACGCTTGGTTTACGGCGCTCCAGATCGACTTGTCCGGCTGTCCGGTGTGACTACATGCAGGCGGTGATCGGTTCGGTTGAAAAGCTCATAGCTTATGGCTGAAAACACTGTAGCTGGCTGAAAAAGCACTGTAGCTGACAGAGACTTATTTAGCATAGTTAAATTTAAAAAAAATTAAAATATAAAAAATATGTTAGCCCATTACGTATAATACAAACAAATACGGAAAAAAAAGAACCGGCAAAAAAGCTCAACAAAAAGCCAAAAATTCAGAAAAAGACGAAACTTATGAATAGTAAAAAAATAAGCCAGAAACCAGAAGCCGAGTTGATCAGGACCGCAGTTCATTGAGTTAACCCGTTCCTCAACTGATTCGTACCTGTTCTCTTCCTAAACATCTCTCCAAGCACACGTATTGTACCTGCACTAAGCTGCTGCTCTCAAATATAAGAGCATGCAAGTATTCTTATAGAGATTGTATCAGGAGACTTAATATATAACCTGAACTAACAAGAAGCATATATCGATTATGAATATGTCCCGAAGCCAGATATATACATTTCTACTTTATGTGTTACAAAATCCATTTTCTGCATTTTCTATTTAAGTTCTAACTGTACTCTATTCTAAAAATATATAGCCACTACCTTCTTCTTAGGTATTGAAAGCAACACACGACAACAAACATGATGGATATTTCGCCAAACTTTACCTTCATACCGAGAGATTTCCATCAACTCAACATGATTAAACCACGATAATGCTAATAATACTGTAAGACCCTGTGGTGGCAATATATATTGGTGATGAGTATTTGACATTGTAATTTTGGTTATTACGTTGTTTGAGTTTGATTTTGTCTAAATTTGTAAAGTTGCATTTTGCTATTACGATTTAAGTGGTCTGATCGGTCTGGTAACGATGGTCTGACCGGTGGCTATGTAGTGGTCAGACTGGCCTGTGGCCTTTTAGAAAATAGACATCAAGCATTTGTGTAAGTGTGTTTGAGGATATATCTGCACTAGGTGTCATTAAAATTGGAGTTCTTATTTAAAACTAGATAAAGATTAACCAAAATTATAGAGATTGTGTTTTTTTTGTTGCTCTTAGGTGGTTGATCAATGTTGGACCATCGTTCAGACTGCTCCTCTATTACTGGGAGAAGTTTGAGTCGGTTCTCAATGGCCTAACCGACCGTTGGTTGGTGGTCAGGCCAGCCTTTTTGGTTGTGTTGTTTCTCTAGAAGTTTTTTGAAAGTCTATGCAAGGTGTTAGTCACGATCGGAGTCCATGCAAGCAGGGGCGGAACCACACCCTGGGCAGATAGGCTTCAGCCCGGGATGTGGAAAAATATCTAGTGTACAATCTGGGTAAATTCAGTCCAGCTTGGGTAACATTTTCATGGTCCAATCCAAATAGACTAGATCATTCTACCACTAAGCCCGGGGCGTAACTAAATTATGGTTCCACCACTACATGCAAGTGTTAGTCATAACAGAAGTCCAAGCATTGTGTTAATCATGACCAAGAGTGTCATGTGGTGTTTGCTAATGTGAGTCAAGTGTATTTCATTTGCATTTGGGATAATTGATTGTTCTTTTATGTGTAGGGCGCTAAGTGATTGTTGGCAGTCAACGGCAAGATCGAGACTATGGGAGGAGCCTAAGGCTATGGATGGTCGCGTAAGTCTAGGTGAAGCTACATCTCGAGCGGAGAGGTGTGAGAGAAAGATAAGGATCATGAGAAAGCTAATAAATGCATGTGATGTGCTATTAGACTTGGATGTTTCAAGTGGTAACATTCCTCGGGAGGAGGCGTACGATCTGGGTAGCAAGTCATTAGACACCACCGACTATGTTATGGAGTTAGCTTTGAGGAAAAGCATCATGGAGGATAAGAGCATCTTATCAAGCAATTAGAGCCATGTGGAAGTCACGCTTTGAGAAACATACATGTGTGTAAGTGTAAAACCCGTTTGTGTGTGGGTTACTGGATTGTAAGTAGTTGTATCCATTAATTATGGGCTGGTTGTTAGGGTTAGATGTGATGTGAGGAGCTCTTATGTGTTTTGAGAGAAAACATCTCTTGTATTTGAAGAGGCACTTTAGGATTAAGGTTTTCTTGTGTTAGAAGCTTTGTGTAAGTGCTTTAGGCTTAGAGTTCCGTCTTCTATGATGGAGTGGCTGTAATTATTCATCTCTAAGTATCAATAGATCTATCAAATTCATCTAAGTCTTTGTACTCAAATTGAAGTTTTTGATTTCTTGATTTGACTTTTTTTTTGTGTTTTTTCACCTCTTTTGATCTTTCTTGTTACTAAGGATGTGTAAGTGGTGAAGATATCTCTTGAAAACTAGATCTCATTCATATATGCAATTTTTATGGAAAATTCTTGAGTTTACTCGGTTTTTGTTTATTTTGAAGACCTTCTTGTGAAATCTTATTTCAGAGGTTTTAGCTTCGAATCTTTGGGTGTTTTTTTTTTGCTATGACATGTGAGCACTCATCTAAGGTCATCTTAACCATCCTTAACCCCCCCCCCCCCCCCGAGCAAGCTTTTAGCTCCAAGTTTGATTTTAGCTTTGTTTTAGTGCAACCTTCCTTGTTTTAAATAAAGGTCGGAATTTTGATATTAATCTTTTTTTTATCTTTGCCTAGAATATGTTTATTATATCTTTGCGAAGGTTTGTATTAAGTTTCATTAGATTTAGAGCTATGATTTTTGAATTGGGTCTTTTGGAGTTTTGAACCCGAGTTGTTCTTACCTCTGCCAAAGACACCGGTCAGGCTGCGCAGTGACCTGTTATCATACCAGCTAAGCGGTCAGACCACTACCTCCTTGCAATCAAACCACCAGAGGATTGTTTTGGCTCGGTTTTGTAGGGTTAGCTTGTAAGTTTTGTGTGCTTAATCTTTCGCTGTGTGTTTTGAATCCGTGGACAATCCAAAAGTTCAATTTGGCATCGAAAAAAGTAAACTTCTGTTCACCCCTATAGGCACCGCCTTCGGTCCTATAAATGCACACAGGTTTCTACCGACCAATTTCTTGGTGCCTAAAGGAACTGGAGTCAATGATAAAATCAGGAGCAAACCGAGTGGTTTGTTACTATCTGGCCATGCTTTTGACGAGTAGGCACAGATTACTCTCCACTTGACGACTGCTTCAACCTCTCTGTTCATTCACATTCTTATCAGTTTCATCTAATATCCCAACCAACCGACCGGCTTTACCATAAGCATGACCAACACCTGTGGATCTTTACCATTACTTCGGACGCATTTTCACCCATTAGACTGACCTATCCTTCCTTGATCACAGAAAAACCAAGCATCGACATTTATATATCTGGGTCGTCCACAGACCACAGGGAGAGGTTACCAGTTCGCCACAATTCAGTTCCTGGACCATGCATGCAATCTGTACCGATCGAAGGGATCATCACGCTATGAACGCGAGTTGTACCTCACCGTGGACATCAATCGCGACATGCATCGGCTAGCATTGCTGCAGGCCATGTACACTTGTAACATGGCAAACATAAATACAGTTCTCATGGCAAACTGGAACACAAGGATCTTGCTAAAATAATGGTTGGATTAGCAGTTCCCAACATATCTTTCCTGAACAATAATTAACAGTTACCAGACTCTAGTTTCTGCACTCGACAGCAGAAATCATGTTACCGATGTTTTAAGTGAACAGAACAATCTGTTCTAAATAAACAGCAGAACAGCAGAATAATAAGCCGTTCAGACATAAAATACTTCACACAAACAGAAATACTGGTGCAAAGTGCTCCTCAGGGATCCCGTTCAGTTAACAACTTAACATTGACGGTAAAATTACAAACAGTATTAACATTGTGCATACAGCCTTCATATGTATTTCAGGCAGAAAGTCATTGGTCTATTTCCTTTTGTTCATCTAGCTCCTAAATCAGTAAAGAGCATTGCGCTATGAGAAAAGACAAGTGATTCTACAGCAGATTGATATATTAAAAAATGTTACTACAGATGGACTATACTTTCCTCGGAATATCCTAATCATGTTTGCTTGCTGGCTTGCTGCGATATTGAGCACCAACATATAGAAACCGTCCCCTTCTCTCGGTCTGGTTTGGCCTTTCTCAGGAATCAGCTATCACATTATCACAACTGCCTTGCCATCAACTATCCTCCCTTAAAAGTGGTTGAGCACCAGAATCTATGAGACAAAGAGGAAAGAGAACATCAGCACAATAAATCAACACATAATTATTCTAAAATGGGGAGGAATGCAACAATAGCGTCTTTAGTCATTACCTGCACTTCCGTTCGGCGTGTTAATTGAGCGATTTCTCCTGTTCTGAATGATCTGTGCAATTTCTGATTTCACAATACCTGACAAACACGCAGCAGCAACTAATGCACAAAGTATAAGCATTATGAACACTGAATCCCATCCACTTTTTGAAATGAAGCCCGTTGCAAATGGCCCTAAGGCAGCACCGAGAGATCCTGTCCCATCTATAATTGCTGTGACGGTGGCCAACGCACGAGAATCTCCTTTGAGAGATTTGTGAGTCCCCAGATCGGCAGAAACTGCAGTTGTTATGAGAGCATAAGGTCCATTGACAAACAAGCCACTGATCATCATCAAGGCAACGTTTGCCACTTTGGAAGTATTGCCATATGCATGGAAGGCGTAAAGAGATGGAATCGCCAGGTACATGAAGACTGCTGCAGTAGTGGCCATAGCATTGAGTTGATCAGACATGAGCCCAGCGAGAATTCCACCAATGATTCCACCTACATCGAACAAAACTGATAGATACCCGGCAGATGTGACTGACATATGCTCGCCTTCAATAGCTGAATAAATAAAATGACATAAGAAAGTAACATTTAAAATGTAAACTCCACATATGAATGATTAATCTAAAGGACGAGAAATATGAAATAGGTACAAAGTTGCAATTCATATATGGGATCAGTAATTCCAGAAAACAGTTCTAAGAGATTTGTCTTCCAGACACATTACTATGAAGCAGGCGTAACACTTTGCATCTCACATGAAAAGCAGAGGCAGTTGTAATCAGATAAACAGAACTAAAAACAATGTAGTCACGTTAGCATTAATGCATTATTCTATTCATCAGTGGAGTCAAACGATTACCAGCTCTGACTAATCATACACAAATCGCACGCAACATAGGGCATGGATAGCCTGGTAAACTAGCAGAGCATTTTTTTGAAAGAACAACAGCAGAGCATTAATTCCTGCCACATTTTGCTTTCTATGTGGCTATCTCTTCTCCTTTACACCGGCTATAGGCTATAGCTATACAGCAATGCAAATAATTACAGCACATCTTAGGCAATTACTACATGTCTTAATGTCTACAACAACATGCATCAATCCAAGGTCATGTCTGCAATCAGAATTCAACCACAAGCAAGTCTTGAACTATTCATAACAAATCATATTAATTTAATATAATGCACATCGAATCTGACAATTCATATCAATATAATGTGATAATGTGCATCACTGCGCCCAATTCAGTTCGAAACAACTCATGAAAAAAAATTGGGCATACCGGTCTGGCTCAGGTAAAATGGAAGCCAGTACAAGAAGGTGTAGGTGACCAGCTTCGCGAAGAAGAGGCAAGACGCGAAGGTGATCACGCCCGGAATGGCGAGCGCCTTCCAAATCCCCACGGCGTCCCTCCTGTCCTCCTTCCCGGCGACACCCTCCAAGCTGCTGCTGCTGCTGTCCTCCTCGTCGGTGCTCGCCTCACTAGCCGGCTTGGGCGGCAACGGAGCGAAGCCAACGTCCTCTGGGTAAGGCTCGAGGAAGAAAAACACAAGAATACCACCGAGCGCAATGAGCCCGCCAGGGACCACGAACGACCAGCCCCACCCGAACCGTAGCACGGCGGCGGCGATGAGGGAACCGCCGATGTTGCCGATGGATGTGTGCGCGTTCCATATGCCCATGATGAGGCCGCGCCTCCGGCCGCGGAACCAGTTGCCGACGATGGCGACGACCGAGGGCCAGCCGGTGGACTGGAGCAGGCCCGCGATCATCTGGGCGGCGACGTAGAACGCGAGCGAGTGCAGGGAGAGGAAGTACCCGGCGCCGAAGAGCGCGACGGCGGCGCCGCTCCCGAGCATTCCGGCAGTGAGGAAGAGGCGGAGGTCGAGGCGATCGCCGAGGTGGCCGGCGCCGAACATGCCGAGGGAGTAAGAGGCGAGAAACGCGACGTCGGTCTCGCCGAGGAGCGCGGGGTCGTAGAAGGGCGGCCACGACTTGATGAGCGCGCGCTTGACGATGCTGGGTGGCTTGCGGGAGGCGTGGTAGAGGGAGTAGGCGAGGAAGGTGAGCCCGAGGACGAGGCCGCGGTGGGCGTTGTAGGAGAAAGCGGGCAGCGCGCGGAGGCCCGGCGGCGCGTCGTGGTGGCGCGGCCGCGCCCGCGGCGGCGGCTTCCCCAGGGGAGGTGGCGGTGGCTTCGCCGTGTTCATGGGAGGGATGGGACGGGGAGCGGGAACGCGAGGACGTGGCCGGGCAGCCGGGTCGAGGCACGACACGCGGCCGAGGCGGTTATGGGCCCGACTTGTGTGGAGAACAAACTGCGAGTTGTGTTCGCTCTCTTTGGCTTTTCTAATCTCGACGCAGCTCCCATTTGTTGCGCTCTTTCACGGAAATGCCGTTCTGCCCGGCCGGGCACCTGCCCGGGCTATCTAAACCATTCAAGTTTGCATCAAGATTTGTGCAGGCATAATGGTTGATGTATAAGCTATATTATGCTTCTTGTATTTGTTATAACTAGTTGAATGCCCGCTCATTACTATGGATTTTTACAAATTATCATACTACATGTTTTAAAACTCACGGGTGATAAAATTTTTTGGAATATGCATACAAACATGTTCTAAAAGTTTTTAAATCCATCAAGTAAGTCGGAAGCAGTCGATCACACCTCGTGTTCATAAGTCGAAAGACATCGACCACACCTCGTGGTCGTAGATCGGGAGCCCTTGAGCACACATCGTCGTCGTAAGTCGGAAGCTATCAACCATTGCGTGTGATCGTAGGTCGGGAGCTGTCAACCATCACTGGTGGTCGTAAGTTGGCAGCGATCGACGATTGATCGTGGTCCTAAATCGGGAGTCTTTGACAATGGCTCATGTTCGTACATCGGAAATCGATGACTATCGTTCGTGGTCGTAAGTCGAAAGCCATCGAGGATACCTCGTGCTCGTAAGTCGGAACACATCGACCAGCGCTCATAGTCGTAAGTCGGACGACATCAACCACACCTCGTGGTCGTAAGTCAAAACACATCGACCAGTGCTCATGGTCGTAAATTAGAAGCCGTCGATCACACCTCGTGGTCGTAAGTTAGAAGCTGTTGACCATCGCGCGTGATCGTAGGTCGAGCATGGTCGACCATCACTGGTGGTCGTACGTTGGCAGGCCTCCGGTGCGCTTGTGCCCTGTCACCCTGACTTTGACATGGCCCAGATTTTGACTTCTGCCCCCTTCAACCATTGTCCCTTTCAACCACAACCCTTCGACGTTGACCACTTCCTCCTTCGACCACAGCCCCTTCGACCATGGTGTCGAGGAGGAGGAGGAGGCGCTGCACGAGGGATCGGGGAGAAGGAGGCGGCGGTTGCAGGAGGTGGTGGTAGGGAGGCGGCGGTGGGCAAATGGGGAGAGGAGGCGGCGATGAGGGGATGCGACACTGCTGGGGAAGTTGGGGGACTACGACCAGATGCTGTCGTACGGGGAAGGAATTGGTGGTGGCGCTGAGGAGGAGAAGGTGCAGCACGAGGGTTCAGGGGAGAGAAGGAGGCGGCGGTTGCAAGAAGTGGAGTGGTTGCGGGAGGCGGAGGATGTGGGGGAAGAGAAAAGGAGGAGCGCGGCCCACGCGTCGGCTCGACCTTTTCTATGAGGAGCGGAAGAACTACCTATATATAGATTTAGACAGCTGATCTTTGATCGGACGACTGAGAAAAGAGGAAGGAGAACGGACCGACGATCATCAATTCATATTTTTTATAATAGTAAAGATTAAGTGTATTTGGAGCTGAGATGACATGTGGTGGGCCCTCTCATTTGAATTTTGAATGGATTCTGATTTGAATTTTGAATGGATTGACTAGTACATGAATAGTACACATGTGTATACTTCCCACACAATTGAAATTTGAATAGACCCGTTTGTCGAGCACAATATACTACATTTCATACAGTACATTGTACAATCAAATACTTGCACTTTCGCATAAAAAATCAACTAAATGAATTTATACATGTTAGATACATACATACAACATTGTATGTGCTACACATGGACACACAGCCGGATACATACATACATACATATGGGTGAAAACGGATAGAATACGGATCGGATAGTGCACAAACTACATTCGTATGCATATTTGTAAACGAATATGAATTGGAATATTCTCGAATACGAATATGAATTCGAATCGAATTTCTACTCAATTCGATCGGATCCGGATATCCTCATAACTTATATAGTATGAAGACATTAATGATATTTTATCCTCTTACAATCACGCTTAATCATTCTAATTCATTTACTTTTCCTAAAGAAACATGAATTCACATTCAATTAAAAAACTTGTCCAACTAATTAGTTGTATAGTAATAAAATATGCATGTTGCTCTGTTGAATACGAATACTGATACGCATAGTCCGAATAAAATAACATTTCGGATGGTAAAAGTCCATACCATATTTGCATCTATATTTTTTATGCGAATTCAAATAAGAATATAATAAGATAGAAAATTGTTAATCAAATGAAAAAAATCTTTACCATATTTGCATCCTATCGAATACAGTAACTGGATAATACGGACAATTCGTATCCACTTTTTACCTCTATACATATTACAACATACCACAATCTGTATTGTATTGTATACAATACATAAGCATGTCCTCTTTGCACTAGCATACAAATTTTTGCATACAAAAAAATGCAGAAAAACATTTACACATGTGTATAAAAAAATACTACACAATACCATGCAAATAAAATTTTGCATGTAAAGAAATGGAGAAATACACAACCCAAATACAAGATGCACTCGTAAGCGGCAAGGATGAAGAGGTGCATGGGGGAGATGTAGGGCGGCAGCAAGGTGCGCATCACGGATGATGTGCACATTGGCAAGGTGCTTGATGGAGGCGGGAGGGGAGAGAGGGAAAGTGGGAGGGGGAGAGAGACAGCGTGCACCTATGGCCATTGACAGTGGTGGCGGTGTGCTACTCCTCGACCACAGGAGATAACAACGACAAAGGTTGGATCTCGCCGTCGGCAAAGCAGAGGGGAACTGGAATAGGCAACGGAGAAGTTAGGGAGTGAGGGATCCTGTCGCGTATGGTGACAACGTCAAGGTGCAGGAGTGAGTCATGTGAGATGCATGATGAGGTGCGATGCTGCGATGGTTCCTAGATCCACCAGTGGCATGGCCAGGGGTGGCCGGATCCAATGGCAGCCCGGTTGGGGGGTGGCTGGATTTGACGATGGCACAACTGTGGGAGGCTGGATCCGCCTTCTTCCTCCCCTCCGATGGCAAGGTCCGATGAGAATAGATGGGGGGAAGGCATCACGGCTACCACTGATGGGGGAGATTAGGCCGCAGCTGTTGTCAATCGCCTCCTTCTCTATCGACAATGAGCAAGTAATCGCCAGCTGCCCTCCTTTGTCTCCATTGTTAGATCTGGCTTCTCCCTCCTCTCCGGCCTCCGACAACCTTGATGTCATCGCCTTCCCCAGGCTAGTGTTGGAGAGAGAGGGGGAGGGGTAGAGAGAGACAGGAGTGAATGGAGTGGGGTGGAGAGAGAGGAACACTTTTTTAGGGAGGTATACTTGTGGGGGCCACCATGTGTATATACAATGTATTACTTGCTTTTAGATTAATGGGATTTGTACCATGCATGGATCTTGATGCTGGACGAATAGTCTAGATTCACAGGCCATATGCCCAAACGGCCATAAATCCACTCTCCACCTTATTTTTCATAGTGTTTCTAGGTCAATATGAGTGAGATCCATGGTTAGGGATGGCAAGGGCCCCGTTCCCCAACAACCCATGGGGAATTCTCCTATCAGAGGATGGATATTAGGAAATTTTATCTTGCTCACCTTATATGAGGATGGGACAGAAATGTTTTCCCCATCCCCGTTCCCCGCTATAACTCGATATACAGTCAATATACACGTAGATAGACATATCTAAATGTCTAAAACATTGATATATTCTCTTTAGCTAATATAATATCATATAATCTATAAAGTATAACTCATTTAATGTTATTCTACCTCACATGTATTAATAAATTATGTATTTTTACATAAATAAATGATAAATTCATGAAATCACCAAAAATCATTTGGATTTATGTTGCTATTGGGTTGTATTTTTTCTATAGTAAAATGCATCGATAAACTATGGCAAATTTATAACGTTGTAGCTACAGTGTTTCTCTGCATTACTGTAGAGGATTCAACTCCATGGTTTTTACTCTGTATATCTAGAGATTGACATCCTTTTTAAGGGGAAATTGAGTGTTTTCAACTCCGCATGTGCATTGCAATAATATTTTTCACTCTATAGGATGGGATACATTTTATGCTATTTTAGCATTTTTGAGGCCTTTTCTATCGTTTGCCTTTTTTGGCTACATGAAGTTACCCCCTTTAGTTCCTCCTCTTCTCCCCACATCTCTTCTCTCATGCCTATGAACACTACCCTGCCCCCTACATGCCCTCATCGTGCCGCCCGCCATCATCTTGTCACCATCACGTCCTCCCTTTGCACTCCAACTTTGCCTCCTACCCCCATTCTGCCCATTCTCTCCTTCTCGACCTCCCCTACCTTCGTTGAAAGCATCTAGACCCCTAAAAATGATTTTGGTAATTAATAACAATAATGTTTAAAATGACTAACTTGTTTATTGATTTGATTGAAAGGTTTAGTTCTAGATTTTGATGACGTTATGGAAAAAGCATGCAAAGGTGATGAAAGATCAACATAGATCAATATATGGCTCAAGGCAAAGGTATATTGTAGTCTAAGAATCTCTTTATAGCTTTTGTCAGTCTTAGTATTTGGATGAAAAGAACGGATTTGTAGAATAGATGTTGTATTATAAAAAGGGCCCATGGCTACTGCTTGAAGATTAACTTATGTCACTTTGATCAATTAAGTGTTCATATATGCATTTGGAACTCTCTCTGGATTTTCTTTGAAAAACCGGTATGATCGCAAGCATATTGACAGTAGTACCACTACATTAGTACTACCAGGTATTACATGCTGGTAGCTAATTTTCAGAGAGGCACTCTTCGAACTTTCTTTGGATCGATATTACCGCATGCGTTGCATGGTAGTACCGTAGAGTGGTATGACAACATGGTGATGGTGATACTACCGAAAATCGGTAGGACCAAAATTTAGTTGGTGGTAGCTAATTTCTAAAGACTTATATTTTCAGAGCATTTTCTCTCCTCTAGAAATCGACACTACCACAACTGAGGTGCAGTACTACCGCATGATCGGTACTACCGGACCCTGTGAGGGTGGTACTATTGATATTTAAAGTAACAACTAGTTTCTGCGCATTTAATAAACCTCAAATAGCCATTGAACAGTGGATGCGGTAGTACCAACCATTGTATAGTGGTAGTACTGCATTTCCTAATTTTTGGGGATTTCGACCCCAATAGTCATCCTGGTGGGTGGAGGCTATAAATACCTCCCTACCAGCAGCAAAGGTTTTTTCTTGGACCTCATCGAACACTCTTAAACCATTGTAGCTCTCTCTTCTACTCACTTGATTATTTTCACATACTGAGATAGTTGAGAGCATTCAAGTGCATTGTATCATTTGTTGATCCTTGTGGCACTAGAAACCCTCAAGCAAGCACTATGACTTATTACTCTTGGTGGTTGCTAATACCTAGACGGTTTGGAGGAAGTAGTGCAGTGAACTTTTCAAAGAAGCTTGTGAAGAGACCCAACACAATTGTGAGTGGTGTGGTGCTAGCCATCTCCAGAGTGGAGGAAGAGCAATCTTAGTGGACTTGCGGTGGTCAGGCTTAATTCGTGGAGCCGGTCAAATCCATTTGGGCTTACCGCAACATAGAATAGGGAAGATTGGTATGTCTTGGATACCACGGGAAAATATCATTTGTCTCCATTGTGGTTTATTTCGTTGTCTTTACTTTTTATATTGACATTTCTAGCAATTTAATTGAATTGAATTGTGTAGCTAGAATTGTATCTAGTATTGTTATTACCTTGTGGTGCCTTAGTGAAACCTAGAGTGTTTAGGCCTTAATTGTGCAAAACAATTTTGATAAAGTTCATATTTGCTAAAATTTATGATTTAGCCAAAACAGTTTGAAAAACCCCTATTCACCCCCTCTAGTCGGTTATCCTTGATCCTACATCCGTATGCTACCCCTTCTGCTCCCTCCACTGCATCCTAGGTCTTTAGGTCATCTCTCTCCTACTCCAGCTTGCAATCACCCTCCCTCAATGTCATACCCATATTTAGGGCTTGTTTGGCAGAGCTCCACCAGCTCCAGATCCACCTAAAAGGTGGATCTGGAGCTGGATTCACCGTGGAGCAACTCCATCGTGGATCTGGGATTCGTCAAAGTGTTTGGTACAGCTCCACCTCCCTCTCTATCTCACTTACACCTGGACCCACGCGTCAGGGGCAAAATGAAAAAAAAACCCAACGGCGGATGGCGCAGGCGAGGCGGACGGCGGACGCGGGGGAGGCGGGCGCGGCCCGGCGGCGCAGCGAGGCGCACGGCGGACGCGGGAGGCGGCACCGGCCGGGGAGTCGAGGCCGGGAGGAGGCGGGAGGCGCGCGCGCCCGGCGGCGCAGCGAGGTGCACGGCGGATGCGGGGGAGGCGGCAAGGCCCGGGGGGAGGTGCCGGGAGGAGGCGGTCAGGCGGACGCGGGAGGAGGGGGGAAAAGAAAAGAACGAACCGTTTTTTGTGTAACCAGTGGCAATGGTGGGTAATTTTCCCCAACTCCACCAATTTGAATTTAGTGGAGCACCCCTTGAGGTGCTCCATGGATTTGGTGGATCTGGAGCCAGATCCATGGTTTTGGTGGAGCAGATCCACGGTGGAGCTGCTGGAGCTGGAAGTGTTTGGCTTGGAAAAGTGGATCTGGATCTGGATTTGGTGAATCTGGAGCTGGTGGAGCTCTCCCAAACAGGCCCTTAGCAAATCAAGAATTCTCTGTGAAACCACTGTACTATTCCCTAGATCAATAGATAGTACTCATAGAACACACAACTGAATCATTTCATACATGACGTAAACCATACAATACAATAATATTACATTCATCAGAAATTAAATAGACTGCATCAAGTCAAGCTTACAATAATGGCCGATCAAGCCAAATGGATACATTACATAACTACGAAAGTAGAAGCAGAAGCGAAAGCAAAAGGGGAGGGCATATCTCACCATAGAAAAGTGACTAGGAAAGTTGTGCGCGACTGATATTAATCAAAGACTTGGATAATATTGGTGCATGCAAACACTAACTTAGTTAGTATAACTAAGGTAAGACCTAGACTACTAGAGACTATTCTAATCTCCTTTATCTTCTTTACCATTAGCTCTTGGAGTGTTGTAGTATGCGTAGTGTCCTTGATCCATAGGTCTTGAGAGATTTTGTGAGTGAGAGTGAGCACAAGCAATAGTGCTCCACAAGCCAACACACATAATAAAATATTTATATGCAAGGTTCAACAAAGGTAGGCTCGAGTTCTTTTATTTGCTAAATGCAATATTTTGAAACTACAATTATTAGGAAATTCTAATACTTAGCATTTTAACAAAATTATATTTTATTAAAGAGAGTGAAAGTGTGCAATATTTATAACGGTACAGGTTCCATCCACCATATGCTAGTTTTTACTACTAAGGTTATATCCACCCAATTATCTACACTAGGTTACATCCACCTAGGTAAATCCAATCAAGGTTACATCCACTCGACAAGTTTTCATCCCACTCACAAGGTTTTTGAAATAGAAACTAACTCGAGTAAGTTCCTATACTAGACATTGACCATGAGCACGGTTGTTCGAACAGTTTATACTCTGTAGAGACTGTACACTTTACCCACAAAAAACAATCAACTTGTTATATTTCACACATTTTATTAGACATATGAATCAAGAATATCACCACAAGGCCTTTACAATACATCACCCGGTGGCCTTTACAATGCATCGCCTAGTGTAAGTTACACCGTTAAGATTTCATCTAAGTGAGATTATGTTTACCACACCCAGACCTCCTCTTGCACCACACGATGGCTTACACCAGTGACACGACCCACATCCATGATGGCTTAAAACCAACAACATGACTTGTAGGTCACTCCAATGGTGCCATCTGCACTGATAGATATAAATTATTTAGTCAGATCATACATATTATAGACTTATGGTTATACTATTTTACATTTAGAGGTCATTATAAGATTCAGTCCTTAAATCTATCTGGGTGGTACATACCACAAACCATAATTTCTCATGCTACATCCATACCAACCATCATACCATTCGTCTAGATACGGTAATAGCAAGTTTTTGGGGTTTTGAGAAGCACAAAACTAAGTTATCATAAATATACCGATTATTTCCCTCCAATGACTGCCCAAAATAAGTTTCATGACTAAAAATGATGATTAGGGTAAGTTAATGCCCTGTTACTTAAGCAAGACTAGTATGACACTTAAGTGTGGTCTATAAATAACATAGTTACCATTAAGTATCTAGGGTGACAAGGATTATGTAATTCAAGGATCCAAAGGACGACATAATAATATTACAATGTCAAGTAGGCATATTTCTAACCTTAAGTTTGACATACATACACATAATAAATAATAGTATGCAATTTGATAATTTAAATGAATATAAATTTGCATAAAATATAGGTTCAATATGATAAAAGTATTGACTCGCAAGCGGGTTGGTCTTGAAACTCTTGAGTTGTCTCGAATTGTGGCTATTCCGGGTCTTCTTACTCTACATGGACGATCGCATCAGAAAGCAAATAAACACATGAGCAAAACAAATAAATACAAAAAAATCAAATGAAATCCAAATTAAAAATTCCACCACCATTAGATAGATCTTGAATTTAAAAAATAGAAATAGATTTTATTAAATTTAGAGTTAGAATGAGCGAGAATGAGCTCTCCAAAGTTTTAATTCGGGTTAAGTCCAAAAATTAGCAGAGGAGAGAGTTTCTCTCTCTGATAGGTGGGGTCCACCGGTTTAAATAAAATTTGAATTATTTTCTATTGAAAAAGGTCACTAAGACTAACAGCTAGGTTCCACAGGATTTTAAATTAAATTTGCTTTATTTTCTAAAAGAAATGGCTGAGAGGCTGACAGGTGGGACCGGTGCACTGTGTAAATAGTAAATCAGGCCCACTTGTCAGTAGCTTTAACTTACTGAATGTAACATCCTGAAATTTTATTTTGAGAGATATATTGCCATTGAGTTATTTTTGTTAAATATTCTACTTGAGTTTGGATTTTTTTTGTGCTGTTCTTAAATTTTGATTGAGATCCCAAAAGTTAAAGAAGTTCAAGAAAGAACAAAAACAAAATCAATATTAGTAATGCTATACATGGGAATATGCAAATAAAGCAAACTCAAAATTTTAAATTCGAATCAAAAGATAATCCAGTATAAGGGAGAGAAATCGAGTTAATAAAAGATGGAAACACAAATAAATAGAACCTATACAAGTATGCACATAAAGACCTAGAAGGATGAGTAAGGCATAAAATGTAATTATAAAAGAAAATAGGCATGAAGGAAATATATACATGTATATAAAATGAATGGGCAAATAAATAAAGATGTATATAATGTGTAGGAATACATATAAATAAAATAAATAAATATACCTATAAAAATAATAGAAATAAACCAATGTATATATACATGTGCGTATATATATACACACTACACGCCTATGCATAAATATACCACACATCAAAAAAAAAAGAAAGGAGGTCGGTGCCGCCATCAATTCGCCCAACCCCTTCTCCCGTTCTTTCCCGCGCGCCACCGCCTCCACTCGCGTCCTCTCTCTGCCGCTACGCAGTGGGCCCGCTCCCACTCCCGCCACCTTTCTGCTGCGGACCCGCGCCCGCCCGCACGCCTCTCTTTTCCTTCTGCGCAGCGCCGCCTCCTTTTTCTCTTACCTCCTTCTTCCTCCGCCCATCATTTCTTGTGGTGGAACTCCGTCCGCGTCGCCTCCTCCTCTCCTTCGTGCTCTCGCTCTGCTGCGGCGCAAAGCTGCAGCGCATGCATGGAGTGGTCAAGTCGCGAAATCCCGAGCCCCGCGCCCTGCCGTCTCCCGCACCTTCGCTTCTCCTTCCTTCTCCTCTTTTCGTTCTTGCGCGTGCTCTGCTGCGCGCCCCGGCCGCTCGACCGTCCCCTCGCGCGCCCGCTCCGTCCGTCGCCTGCTCGCGCGTCGCCCTCGCTCTGCACCTCGCACGCCTCGTCCGAGCCCGCCACCGGTCCTTGCTCGGCGGATATCCACCCCACCGCCCGGTCCTCGCCGACTCGCCCTCCCGTGCTTTGCAACGCCCCTCTCGCGCTATAAATGGCAGCCACCGCTTTACATTTCTCCCGAGTTACTCCTCCCTTCCCCATTGACTTCTTGCCCTTTTCACGAGTTCACCGCCTCCGCCATGCTCCCCATGGCGCCGCCGCCAGCAGCACCACCGGTGGGCCCGAACCATGCCAATCCCTTCCCGAGATCGCCACATCCCCTCTCGCTCGCATCCGATGTAATTGAACTCGTGTACCGTAGACCGCCGGTGACCACCGTCTTCCCAAATCCGGTGCACGATCTCCCGCGATTCGTCAAGCCTCAACCCACCACGGCGCTGGAGCTTCCCGGCCACCGCCGAGGCTATCCCCGATGCCGCCTTGTGCCTCGTCCCCACAACGAGCTGTCCACGAGCTCCTCGGCCGCCGCCGTGCTCGCTGCCGGCCCGCCACAGCGCCCGCGGAGCCGCCACCTCCCGGGCTTCCTCTCGTGGCTTCTGCTTTGGCCATCGCCACCGCCTCCCGAGCCGCTTCCGCCGCGACGCCGCCAAGCTCCTCTGTGCTGCCTGTGCCGTGACTTTCTTCTTTAGATTTGGTCTCCCCTCGGATCGCGAGTGGGCCGCCGCCCAGTTGGTCAGCCCAGCCACTCCCCACCACGCAGGTCCCGAGCTCGATTCCCTCTTGGCGCATTTCTTCTTTCCTTTTTGTATTTTGTTTTTGTTAATCATTTCAATTAAGGAAAAGCTAAGGAAAATCAGAAATTGTTCATGGAAACCAGTAAATTTAATTTAGGCATAAATAATATTATTTAAGATTTAATAATAGATTAATTATCATGTATGAGTAATTAATGTGCCTTTATTATTTTTAGATATACTTATGAATGAAAGATATTATTAAAAGATGGTTTTGGCTGAATGCTTAAATTTAATAAAGATTCCCATTAAGAAGATATCCAAACGAAAGTTATATGAAATAAACTTGATAGTGTATTTAAACATAAGAGCAAGGCTTTAAGTAAGATATTACCATAAATAATGATAACTAAAACATGTGCCCTGACATTTAACATACTGTTGTTAAACAAAGCTCCTTGGTAGATTTAATTAAGTAGCTATATTAATATGTGAACCCGTATGGCAAGCTCGCTGAGACGAATACTTTTAAACTAAAAACTAAAGCTAAGCTTAATAATTAAAATAATAATAACAAAAGTGTAGACAAAATGATAATGGTGCAGCAATTAAATCTCAACGTTAGATTTAGTAAATAATAATATCTAGCATGGTTGAATATAGCAAGCTACGACCCGTACAAAGAGATCCTAGTTCAAGTTAAACTAAGCCTAGTAATTACTGAGGATACATAAAATGTTGAACCCTAAAATGCTATAAAACAGACTTTAATATTTATTCGGTAACCTAAAAATTATATACACTGCTATATATATAACGTATGCCACAAGATTACCACTGACAAAACAAAGCTCAGCTAAAACTCATTACATCGAATCATAGGTTTAACCTAACTCATGGAACTTCCTTGATAAATACAAAAATTAATCAAGTTCAATTGGGTTTATTTGGATCTCTTGAGTTATTTGCTTTTATTTCGATTCAGTCGCTTATCGCGTAGTTAGAAACTGGAGCCCCGAAGAATCATTGAATCAAGCGAGATCAAGATCAAGGTGAAGATAAAGACCTGAAGCTCAAGACCGTCAAATGATATAGCTTTGAGTGAGCTCAAACCCGCGGTAAACCGCGCCAGGCGAGTCAATACTTTGATCATGTTGAACCTACATTTTCTGCAAATTACTTTGTTTTAAATTAACAAATTGCATGCTGTCATTTTATATGCAAATACATGTTTAATTTAATATTCTAGTTATGTGCCCATTCTTTACTTGAATAATATTACCCTCCTTTGGAATGTTTGAATGTGTGAACCTTGTCGCCTAGCAAAATTATAATAGTAACATTTCAAAAATAAGTCTCTAAATATATGCCATGCTTAGTATTGTTTAGGTACTCATGGGCGAGAGCGCCAAGCATCACTTTTAATCCGAGAAAAATTGGTTGGGCAGTCATGGTGGTAATGATGGTGTATGTTGGATATGATTATTTTGTATTTCCAAAACCTCAAATTGCTTATTTATCCAGGCGGATGGTTCGGGGTATGGTGCGGGGTGCACGAGAGTGTGGTTTGTGGTAGAACCGCCTGATACCACTAAGGACTGAATCTTGTCATGACCTCCTGTAAAACAAGTACAACCACAAGTCTGTAAAATACAACTTGGCTTAGTAAATTCTGGGACCTCAAAGTCATCATCATGAGTGGGAGAGTGAAGTAGTGCAAGCGGTATGTGCGTGTGACGGCTTGAATGGGACACCCGCGGAGGGTGAAGTCCCGCGTGGCGTGCTAGCAAGGTGAAGTATCCAGCTGGCGGGCGTTGAAGGGGACATCCGCACACTTATGGGACCCACCGCAGTGGGCGATTTCCATGAGATGAGATGATGGAAGGGGCGAGGTACTTTGAGCAGTTCTTGTGATGGTTTGCTCAACCGCACGGCTAAGGAATCGTGTGGGGCAACGGGTAAACTGTCTCTTGTGGGTAAAGTGTACCAACTCTGCAGAGTCAAAACTATTCGAATAGCCGTGCCCACGGTCAAGGGCGGACATGGGAACTTACTCGAGATAGTTCTATTTCAAAATGTTTTGTGGGTGGGATGGAAAAATGGAGGGCAGTGAAAGCCCGATTTGAGTTGTCCTGGGTGTCGCCCCAGTGGTAAGTTAAGCGGCTATAACGCTGAAAGATGTTATACGGTGTGATGCCGTATATATGGAAAAATTATGGTGATATTAGGCATATGGTGTGATGCCATATGTATGGAAATTCATGTTAATATTCCTTGAACATTATGTTTTGTTCCAAAGCTGCTAGGTCTTAGGAAATTTTATGTATTGTATTTTGAATGGTGGCATTACTAATCTTACAACCTAAAATATGGGTGGAATAAACAGGGTTGTGGGTAAAGGAGATGGATGTTTGTAGCATGTACTTAAAGGTATTGGTGGATTCAGGTCGATCATGAATAAGAAAGGATAGTGTGGGTTCTGGGAGAAATAAATTAGTGGGGTCTTGTTGAATAGATAGGTTAGATAAATGATCTAATTGAATTTTCAGGAATTTGGAAAAATAATACAAGTATGGGAGTATAATTCTTGATTAGCGATATTCTTGGTGGATATATATAATAGTGAATCGTATACTTGGTCAATGCTATTCTTGGTGAATGTATACTCAATGATTTTGGAGAATTAGGAGTGCAAAGGTAAATTCTTTGAGTTACTACACTAGAGATTAATATAAATTCTTGGAAGATATTGGTGATAATGGGAATTAATAGGAGATGATCAATTACTAGAGGATGAATTGAATTTCGAGAAGATTGGAGGATTCATAACAATTAGTGGATTATAATCTTGGTAAATTGAATTTTCGGTGGAGGTATATTTGTGGATTAGCTAGTGATAGATAATGGAAAATGAGATTGATTATTGGATTATGGTTTTGAATCAATGACGAAAAGGATTGAATACGAATGATTTGGTGGATTTGAAAGTAATTATGTTAGAGAATCATTAGAATTCGTGAGGTGAGGAGCGATGAGTAGTAATGACAGGATGGATTATTAGTAATTCATAATACAAAGTATGATCGGTGGATTAAATAAATGATGACACTTGTTGTTTGGAGTTTTAGGCAGATCATTAAAGAAAGTGCATTTTCTGTGGATTAGGTCAATTTTGGCCATTGTAGTGTGGAGTTAGGTAGCAACTATAACACTTTAATTGAGCAAGGGTAATAATGCTACTAAAGCGATTTTGGCAAATGAAAATAACCCGAGCCTCTCCTTTGTTAAGCCATGCATACTATTTAATTGCATTCAGTGTATTGGCTCATGAGCACGGGTCGGAGTGCTCACGCTCGCTTTTGCGACAAAATTCAGATTCGAGAATCAAATTACCTCGCCTCGACCACAAGATTGGACAAGCTGGTCGAGAAGATGAAGATGTCAAGGGCTAGGTCGCGAACCTCCGGTTGGTGCTGTGGGCATGTCCTGAAGGTCCCACCTGTGTGCTTCGTTCTCCCGCTGCTGCAATTTAATGATTTCGGCCTAATCGGCCCATGAGTAAGTCTACTATTATATTTACGCTTCCACATGATATGTATTTTGATAATCATTATCAGAATCGTGAGCACTATCTATCGATCCGAGAATAGTGCGAGAAAAATCACAGAGGAATCTGGATTGTAAAATCTGGTTCCTTACAGGGATGGTATCAGAGCATATCGACTGCAGGTCGTGACCCAGTTAGCCTGGTTGTTAGTTTCCTGACTAGAAATAATTCTTTAAAATACTATTTCCTAAGATATAAGTTATACTGCTCATTCTTATCTCTCTTAGATGATTCTTTCTCATCCAAACGTTGCCTTAGCCATTTTTACTTCTAGAGCTCTCTTATCTCGAATTCAAATCCATAACACAAATTACCCCAAATACTTTCCTTCTCTATCTGTTAATACAAAAGGAAAATTTTGATCCCCTTCTCGTACCCCTACTCCAATTTTAAGGTTAGGAACGTTGAAGATATCCATGAAGATAAGATGGTTTCGTTTTAAACGAACTATGCAGATAAACCCTATGCCCCATATGTGTGCTTCTCCGAGTAGACGTTGTATTGTCGCAAGATTTTCGTTGGACCTTGTGCACTGCCTTCTTGCCCCCGGGCGTCATATTTCGCAGTCACAGGAAAAGATTGTTTTAAAAGAACTTGCAAGATTTGTGTGCCACCCCAGCCTCTCGGGTGTGCTCTTTTAAAATTTAGAATGGGTTTAGATTACTTTATCCCCGCAATTCTATCCTTACCTCATGCTACTCCTTCTCACCTTTTGCTGAAAACCCCATCGGATCCAAAGGAACGAGATGACAAGTAACCCAAAACTAGGGCAATCAAGAAGAAGCAAAGACTTCACAACCTTCCAATATTTAAGGAAAACAATATTATCGCAAAGAAGGCCACTCGCCAGAGAGAGCCCACCGAGTAAGATCACCGATTTCTTTGCAAAGGACAAGACCCTTGCCCTACGAATTACTCCTTAAATCTAGTGCGGACCAAGACAGCTAGAGTACTTTGGATGGAGAATGACAATCATCATTTATTTAAGGGGTAGTACCAAGAGACAGAAGCGCCAAAGAACTACTACGATGAACATCCTTGGAACTACAACGACCTGGGCTTAGAGCTAATCAGACCAGTACGAGGAGATTCGCAAGACCAAAATCTTCTGGTGATTAGGACTACAAGACGTACCTTTAGCAAAAAAAAAAAAAAACGTCATGCTTGACGAAGCCAAAGACTAAGAATAGGGTCCCGAGAAGTAAAAGACCCCACCTAAAGTATTCGCATTCCTAAGGCCGTCTACTTCCTAGGACATAGACCATTGCTACCCACCTACCAGTATGAAATTCTGCAATCATATGTCCAATAGGTGATGCAACTACTCCATTCTACGGTGACGTGGAGACAACAATGTCAAAGAGCAAATAGTTGGAAATCTCCGACCTATCCAGGAGAATAAGGTATCCCCCTTCTCTTTTTGACTTCTCCAAGTGTTAACCCCTATTGTGCAGATTTTCATCTCTCTATGGAGCTAAGGAACTATACGTCGAGCAACACCCCGAAACCCATTGCTAGCCAATATGACTCACCTCCATTCTTTCTGCTCTACCGGAATCTCGGGGTCGAGATTCTTTTTAAGGGGGGTAGATTTGTAACATCCTGAAATTTTATTTTGAGAGATATATTGCCATTGAGTTATTTTTGTTAAATATTCTACTTGAGTTTGGATTTTTTTGTCTTTGTTCTTAAATTTTGATTGAGATCCCAAAAGTTAAAGAAGTTCAAGAAAGAACAAAAACAAAATCAATATTAGTAATGCTATACATGGGAATATGCAAATAAAGCAAACTCAAAATTTTAAATTCGAATCTGAAAAGATAATCCAAATATAAGGGAGAGAAATCTGAGTTAATAAAAGATGGAAACACAAATAAATAGAACCTATACAAGTATGCACATAAAGACCTAGAAGGATGAGTAAGGCATAAAATGTAATTATAAAAGAAAATAGGCATGAAGGAAATATATACATGTATATAAAATGAATGGGCAAATAAATAAAGATGTATATAATGTGTAGGAATACATATAAATAAAATAAATAAATATACCTATAAAAAATAATAGAAATAAACCAATGTATATATACATGTGCGTATATATATACCTGTACACGCCTATGCATAAATATACCACACATCAAAAAAAAAAAAAGAAAGGAGGTCGGCCGCCATCAATTCGCCCAACCCCTTCTCCCGTTCTTTCAGCGCGGCGGCACCGCCTCCACTCGCGTCCCCTCTCCTGCCGCTACGCCGTGGGCCGCTCCCACTCCCGCCACCTTTCTGCTGCGGACCCGCGCCGCCGCCATACGCCTCTCTTTTCCTTCGCGCGGCGCCCGCCTCCTTTTCTCTTACCTCCTTCTTCCTCCGCCCATCATTTCTTGTGGTGGAACTCCGTCCGTCGCCTCCTCCCTCTCCTTCTGTGCTCTCGCTCTGCGGCGCAAAGCCGCAGCGCATGCATGGAGTGGTCAAGCGCGAAATCCCGAGCCCCGCGCCCGCCGTCTCCCGCACCTTCGCTTCTCCTTCCTTCTCCTCTTTTCTGTTCTTGCGCGTGCTCGCTGCGCCTGCTCCCGAGCCGCTCGACCCGTCCCCTCGCGCGCGCGGCTCCGTCCGTCGCCGCTCGCCGTCGCCCTCGCTCTCGCACTCGCACCTCCGCCGCCGAGCCCAGCGCCACCGGTCCTTGCTCGGCGGATATCCACCCCACCGCCCGGTCCTCCGCCGACTCGCCCTCCGTGCTGCCGCAACCTCTCGCGCTATAAATGGCAGCCACCGCTTTACATTTCTCCCGAGTTACTCCCCCTTCCCCATTGACTTCTTGCCCCTTTTCACGAGTTCACCGCCGCCTCGCCATGCTCCCATGGCCGCCGTGCCGCCGGCAGCACCACCCGTGGGCCGAACCATGCCAATCCCTTCCCGAGATCGCCACATCCCCTCTCGCCGCATCCGATGTAATTGAACTCGTGTACCAGTAGCGCGGTGACCACCGTCTTCCCCAAATCCGTGCACGATCTCCCGGCGATTCGTCAAGCCTCAACCCACCACCGGCGCTGGAGCTTCCCGGCCACCGCCGAGGCTATCCCCGATGCCGCCTTGTGCCTCGTCCCCACAACGAGCTGTCCACGAGAGCTCCTCGCGCCGCGCCCGTGCTCGCTGCCGGCCGCCTACGCCCCTGGCCGGAGCCGCCACCTCCGGGCTTCCTCTCGCGTGGCTTGCTTTGGCCATCGCCACCGCCTCCCGAGCCGCTTCCGCGCGACGCCGCCCAAGCTCCTCTGTCTTTGCCTGTGCCGTGACTTTCTTCTTTAGATTTGGTCTCCTCGGATCGCGAGTGGGCCGCCCGGTTGGTCACCCACCACTCCCACCACGCAGTCCCGAGCTCGATTCCTCTTGGCGCATTTCTTCTTTCCTTTTTGTATTTTGTTTTGTTAATCATTTCAATTAAGGAAAAGCTAAGGAAAATCGAAATTGTTCATGGAAACCATAAATTTAATTTAGGCATAAATAATATTATTTAAGATTTAATAATAGATTAATTATCATGTATGAGTAATTAATGTGCCTTTATTATTTTTAGATATACTTATGAATGAAAGATATTATTAAAAGATGGTTTTGGCTGAATGCTTAAATTTAATAAAGATTCCCATTAAGAAGATATCCAAACGAAAGTTATATGAAATAAACTTGATAGTGTATTTAAACATAAGAGCAAGGCTTTAAGTAAGATATTACCATAAATAATGATAACTAAAACATGTGCCCCGACATTTAACATATCTGTTGTTAAACAAAGCTCCTTGGTAGATTTAATTAAGTAGCTATATTAATATGTGAACCCGTATGGCAAGCTCGCTGAGACGAATACTTTTAAACTAAAAACTAAAGCTAAGCTTAATAATTAAAATAATAATAACAAAAGTGTAGACAAAATGATAATGGTGCCAGCAATTAAATCTCAACGTTAGATTTAGTAAATAATAATATCTAGCATGGTTGAATATAGCAAGCTACGACCCGTACAAAGAGATCCTAGTTCAAGTTAAACTAAGCCTAGTAATTACTGAGGATACATAAAATGTTGAACCCTAAAATGCTATAAAACAGACTTTAATATTTATTCGGTAACCTAAAAATTATATACACTGCTATATATATAACGTATGCCCTGAAGATTACCACTCGACAAAAACAAAGCTCAGCTAAAACTCGTACACCGAATCATAGGTTTAACCTAACTCATGGAACTTCCTTGATAAATACAAAAATTAATCAAGTTCAATTGGGTTTATTTGGATCTCTTGAGTTATTTGCTTTTATTTCGATTGGCCGCTTATCGCGTAGTTAGAAAGCTGGAGCCAGAAGAATCATTGAATCAAGCGAGATCAAGATCAAGGTGAAGATAAAGACCTGAAGCTCAAGACCGTCAAATGATATAGCTTTGAGTGAGCTCAAACCCGCGGTAAACCGCGCCAGGCGAGTCAATACTTTGATCATGTTGAACCTACATTTTCTGCAAATTACTTTGTTTTAAATTAACAAATTGCATGCTGTCATTTTATATGCAAATACATGTTTAATTTAATATTCTAGTTATGTGCCCATTCTTTACTTCGAATAATATTACCCCTCCTTTGGAATGTTTGAATGTGTGAACCTTGTCGCCCTAGCAAAATTATAATAGTAACATTTCAAAAATAAGTCTCTAAATATATGCCATGCTTAGTATTGTTTAGGTACTCATGGGCGCGAGAGCGCCCAAGCATCACTTTTAATCCTGAGAAAAATTGGTTGGGCGATCATGGTGGTAATGAGTGGTGTATGTTGGATATGATTATTTTGTATTTCCAAAACCTCAAATTGCTTATTTATCCGGCGGATGGTTCGGGGTATGGTGCGGGGTGCACGAGTGTGGTTTGTGGTAGAACCGCCAGATACCACTAAGGACTGAATCTTGTCATGACCTCCTGTAAAACAAGTACAACCACAAGTCTGTAAATACAACTTGGCTTAGTAAATTTGGGACCTGACTGAAAGTCATCATCATGAGTGGGAGAGTGAAGTAGTGCAAGCGGTCTGCGTGTGGACGGCTTGAATGGGACACCCGGAGGTGAAGTCCCGCGTGGCGTGCTAGCAAGGTGAAGTATCCAGTGCTGGGCGTTGAAGGGGACATCCCGCACACTTATGGGACCCACCGCAAGTGGGCGATTTCCCATGAGATGAGATGATGGAAGGGCGAGGTACTTTGAGCAGTTCTTGTGATGGTTTGCTCAACCGCACGGCTAAGGAATCGTGTGGGCAACGGGTAAACTGTCTCTTGTGGGTAAAGTGTACCAACTCGCAGAGTCAAAACTATTCGAATAGCCGTGCCCACGGTCAAGGCGGACATGGGAACTTACCGAGATAGTTCTATTTCAAAATGTTTTGTGGGTGGGATGGAAAAATGGAGGCAGCGGAAAGCCCCGATTTGAGTTGTCCCGGTGTCATGATGGTAAGTTAAGCGGCTATACGCTGAAAGATGTTATACGGTGTGATGCCGTATATATGGAAAAATTATGGTGATATTAGGCATATGGTGTGATGCCATATGTATGGAAATTCATGTTAATATTCCTTGAACATTATGTTTTGTTCCAAAGTGCTAGGTCTTAGGAAATTTTATGTATTGTATTTTGAATGGTGGCATTACTAATCTTACAACCTAAAATATGGGTGGAATAAACAGGGTTGTGGGTAAAGGAGATGGATGTTTGTAGCATGTACTTAAAGGTATTGGTGGATTCAGTCGATCATGAATAAGAAAGGATAGTGTGGGTTCGGGAGAAATAAATTAGTGGGGTCTTGTTGAATAGATAGGTTAGATAAATGATCTAATTGAATTTTCAGAATTTGGAAAAATAATACAAGTATGGGAGTATAATTCTTGATTAGCGATATTCTTGGTGGATATATATAATAGTGAATCGTATACTTGGTCAATGCTATTCTTGGTGAATGTATACTCAATGATTTTGGAGAATTAGGAGTGCAAAGGTAAATTGTTGAGTTACTACACTAGAGATTAATATAAATTCTTGGAAGATATTGGTGATAATGGGAATTAATAGGAGATGATCAATTACTAGAGGGATGAATTGAATTTCTGAGAAGATTGGAGGATTCATAACAATTAGTGGATTATAATCTTGGTAAATTGAATTTTCGGTGGAGGTATATTTGTGGATTAGCTAGTGATAGATAATGGAAAATGAGATTGATTATTGGATTATGGTTTTGAATCAATGACGAAAAGGATTGAATACGAATGATTTCGGTGGATTTGAAAGTAATTATGTTAGAGAATCATTAGAATTCAGAGGTGAGGAGCTGATGAGTAGTAATGACAGGACTGGATTATTAGTAATTCATAATACAAAGTATGATCGGTGGATTAAATAAATGATGACACTTGTTGTTTGGAGTTTTAGACAGCAGTCATTAAAGAAAGTGCATTTTCTGTGGATTAGGTCAATTTTGGCCATTGTAGTGTGGAGTTAGGTAGCAACTATAACACTTTAATTGAGCAAGGGTAATAATGCTACTAAAGGCGATTTTGGCAAATGAAAATAACCCGAGCCTCTCCTTTGTTAAGCCATGCATACTATTTAATTGCATTCTGTGTATTGGCTCGCGGAGCACGGGGTCGGAGTGCTCACGCCGCTTTGCGACAAAATTCAGATTCAGAATCAAATTACCTCGCCTCACCACAAGATTGGACAAGCTGGTCGAGAAGATGAAGATGTCAAGGGCTAGGTCGCGAACCTCCGGTTGGTGCTGTGGGCATGTCCGAAGGTCCCACAGTGTGCTTCGTTCTCCCGCCGCTGCAATTTAATGATTTCGCCTAATCGCCCATGAGTAAGTCTACTATTATATTTACGCTTCCACATGATATGTATTTTGATAATCATTATCAGAATCGTGAGCACTATCTACTCGATCCAGGAATAGTGCAGAAAAATCACAGAGGAATCTGGATTGTAAAATCTGGTTCCTTACACTGAACCTGTTAAAATAGGTTTAATAGCCGACGGTGCCTACATGTCACTGAGACAAGCGCTTAACTTAAAGAGCCAGGCCCACATGTCAGCAGGGATTAGTGAACGGCTAAGCAAGGTCATTCGACTTAAGCTAATCGCTCGGTTTAAACTAATGGTGGCACTACAGTCCTTTGTCTTCCCACAAAGAGAGCACTAGGCTCGTTGCCGATGAGAGGGGGACAATGGTCGGAGGTGAGGCCGGACATGGGCTACTCAGCATGGCATGAACCTCCAGGCAAGGCAGCACGGTCGGATTTGAAGGCTACGATGACTAGTGGTGAGCTCATGTAGCAACAAGCACCAAGCATGGCACCACAACACTGCATGATGATAGGGCCTAATTCCGAGCTAAGGGAGCTTCTAGGGGCTATGAGGGACTTACCCAAAGCGACGACGATGCTTAGGGATGAGGAGGATGGTCTGGCGGTGGAGGACTGAAGCGACAGAGGGGCGGTCATTGCGGAGTGCTCACTAGAGAGGAACAAGAGGCTCGATGTGCGGTAGGTCATCCTTAGGAGGTCCACATTGTGCTCTAGGCACAACCAATTGGACGAAGGCATGATGTAGCTCGATTGATGCTGACAGTGGTGGAACAACCAGAGGTAAGGGAGAAGAGGGGTAAGGAGGTCGGGATGCAATTGGGGACGGGAGGATGTCAACACATGTGTTTTATATCCATGGGAGGGAAGGTGGCTGTTGGCGCCATCAAGGCTTAAGCGGAGTTCCCAAGCAGCGGTGCTAGGCACACGGCGTAGGGGCGGAGCTGGCATGCGGCATGAAGAAGGTTTAAGACGGAGGGACACGTAAAAGCAACATGTGAGCGAAGATCGCAAGCACACAGGGTTGACGTGACTCAGGGAAATGGTGGGTGAGGCGACATGGCATGCGGGGAAGGAAGGAGGCGTGTTCGGGTGGTGTAGGGACGACATGAGCCATTCCAGGCTAGGCTAAAGGCCAATTTGGGCTGGGCTAAAGCCAGGTGGGCCAGGAGAGGGATAGGGATGGGCTGGGCCAAGCCCAAAGGTTTTGGGAAATTTTGAAATTCGGGTGGATTTTGAGTTGAACAATTTGAATTCAAATTCAAAATTTGAACTTCATTCAAGCCAAACACAGGGTTTCAAAATGGGATGCTACACTTAAGCACATTCAAGTGGCCCCATGTGGCGCCATGCTCATTGCCTCCCTCCACCCTCTCTGCCCACATCAATGACATCTCCAAGTCCTCCTTGTGGCCCTCTCTATCTTCAAGTCCGGTGGTGACACTTAGCGATGTGCTGATCCACATGAATTCTATCGGGAACAACAACATTGTGGCAAAGTCCATAGCAATGTCACTGGAGGCGAAGAGGCATGGCCGCTGCAGGGTTGTGGAAGGTGCTCGTAATGGTTAAAGGTGGCATCAAATTTATTCTCTCATGTATTAGTCATGAGTTGTCGCTTGATGATTAAATATAAGTTCTTGATATAGTCTTTGGCAAGAAAGATAAAGAAGTCCAACACATTCATCGATTCAAGGATTCGATAGTAACAAAGTTGTTCACCAAGTGTCCTCGATGTAACTTGCCAATTTCCCATGCAAATGCATGAGTAAAATTTTGTATTAAATGATCCTTTTTTGGAAAATAATTTATTAATAACTCCTTTACTAACTTTATTTCTAAATCTGACCCATTTGGCCACGCCTTAGTCTGTGACGTGGCAAATACACACTACTACACTATCAAATTTGATGTGGTCAAATCTTGCCATGTGGGGTGGCAGTGCTATTTTGCCATGCCACCACCGGTTGTGTGGCCAAACATGCTTATTTTTTTGGCTCAGCGCTAGATTTACCTCATGGTGTGGTAGTGTTTTTTCCACACCATGGATGACAACATGGCTAAAAGGGTTAGATTTGAAAATAAAGTTGGAAGAGATTATTAATTAAATTTTTAAAAAGGTTTAAATAATAAAATTAGCCACACGGCTATATACTAGAATTCATATGCTTTTATTTGAGTGTACATTTGAATTTGTTATACAACTTTAGTATTTATGATTGAAAATAGAGCCGCATTTCTTATATAATTATCACAGTCTAATAGATATTTGATTAATATGTATCGTTATAATCTAGCATTTCATAATAAGCAATGTGGATCTTTCTTTTTTCTTTGATTAATATGGAAATTTGTAGCCTCCCAAAGCTCACGTGACTTCTTTTTCTATCGTTTTAATAATTTAATATATAGTATTTTAATTTTGTGTTGCTAATATAAACTAGGGAATTCTTTTAGAAAAAATTATATGAAAATACTTTTCAATTTCTGCAATACAACGTCACAACGTGGCTCACACTGCCTCGAGAAATATACTCTCACCGAATCAACGGTTCAGATCGCTCACGACCTCTGGATAGAAGGTGGGGCCCACTTGCAGCGGCAGAGCCCCTCCCACAAAAAGATAGACGGATAGCGTTCATCCCCCAATCCTCCAAGTCCCCGTCCGGCTCGTCCCTCCGCCCCATGCTCCGCCACTGACACCTTGACCCCACCAAACCTTCCGATGGCCGCCTCCTCCGCCACCGCCGCCGTCTCCGGTGTCTTACTTCCCTACGCCCTCCTCTACCACCGCTCGGCGCCGCCGCCGCAGCTCCTCGCGGTGCCCTCCTCCTCCCGCCGCCTCTCCCTGTCCGCCTCCCCTCGCCGGACCACCCACCTAGTCGCCCGCGCGGACGCCAGCGCAGAAGCCGGAGAACCAGAGCCTGCGGCAGAGCCTGAGCCTGAGGCCGAGCCTGTCGCTACCTCTGCTGACGCCGAGGAGGGGGAGGCGGAAGGGGCTGTCGCGGTGGCGGAGGAGGAGGAGGAGGAGGAGGAAGACGAGCCGCCGACGCCGATCAAGCCGCCGGTTAAGTTCGGCGAGATCATCGGGGTAAGAATTTCTTGCGCAGCCCTCACATAAACTGCCTTTTCGATTTGGAGAAATGCAACCCGCCGGTTAAGTTCGTCGATTTTATTGGTAGTGGAGAAATGCAGGTGGCGAAGCAGAAGGCCATCGAGGAGTAGCATTTCTTAGCTTAATACGCCGAATTCTAATTCTCTTGAGACGACTATTTTGGAGTTGTATGTTTTCAGTTCTTGGTAGCTCAGTCCCTGGAGCAGCAGCTCATTACGTAGTATTAACATTTATGGTGGAATTAGTAAACGAAAAGGGGAACTGATTTTTCCCATTGCGGTTTCAAATAGCTTGGTTGAATGTAGTCGTTTCTGGAAAGGCTTGGTGGTGCAGGGAAGTCAGGAAGGGAGCCACCTTTCTGTTGTGAGCTGGCTAATTCTTTTCGTTCTTGCATGCTTGCATTTGGTGATTCTTGAGTTTCTGTGTAATTTCACCTGTTAACGCTGAACAAGCGGTTCGTCAGATAGTGCTCTTAACATCCATGACCATTTTGGAATACTTGACATGTGATGTACTATTTCCTTGTGTCGTAGATTCTGAACAAGCAGTTCATTGAGGAGGCCGAGAAGGTGAAGACTATACCGGATCTGAGGCCTGGTGACATCATCGAGCTTAGAATGGTGACGATGCTCACTACTCTTGAATGTGCACTTATGCTCCTAATTTGAGGGTTGTTGACATCTGAAGCTAATGCTGTTGCAGCAACGGCCCAACAAGAGGAGATTGTCGCTCTTTAAGGGCATAATCATCGCAAAGCACAAATCTGGTGTTCACACCACAATCCGTGTCAGAAGGATCATTGCTGGTGTTGGAGTTGAAATTACCTTCCCTGTGTAAGTTGGGGTTAATTGGTTTCAGGAATTTTTCTGTGCAATGTGAATAATGTTCCTGGCATCACATGGTGACACTGAAATCATATTAAAATATTGGCATTTCAAAAGTTTTGTCAATCCTTTTATTCAACTTCAAGAAATTTGGAACAAACGTGTGACATTCTGCATGTTCAAATAGATCTGGATATACTGTACGGATCTTAGTTATTATTCCTCATCACCTTGCCTTCAGCATTCACATAACTTCATAGGAGGATATATTTAGGTTTTCTAATGTTTACTTTGAGTTGTGTTGATGGGTTTTACATAGAGAATTCACAATGAATCAAATACCTAGTATACTTTTGTCATAAGTTTGCTATATGGATTGTTTGGTTTGAGATACTTGCAATTGCAAATGCATAGTTGAATTTGGAATTTCTAGGCTCAAAATCCATTATCATTCATTTTTGAGCAGGCAGATTTACAAAACCAGTTAGCTGCTGTAATTTTACACATACTCAGATTTACAAAACCAGTTAACTGCTCTAATTTGACACATACTCAGATTTACAAAACGAGTGACCTGCTCTAATTTGGAACATACTCAGATTTACAAAATCCATTATGATTGTGTTTCTCTTTTTTAATTACTAAAGTGCTTTCTGGTGCTTCTGAAATTATCATTTTTTTCAGTGAGACTGGAGAGTTATCAATTAGGAGCTGAAGAATTCAATTAATCTCAGTGCCCTCTCTTTGTAGTTAACAACGATTGTTGACTCCTGTTTGACATTGACATTTTTTGTGATTCTTATGTCTGTGAAACTTTGGACTAAACACAATAATTTTGTGGGTTACTTCTCTTCTCGTCAGATTCGAGTTTGTTTCGACTTAGTTATCCGCCGTTTGCTAATTATTAATGCTCTTAGCAAATAAACTCAAAAGGATCTATAGCCATATGCTGCACTTTGCAAGTTTGCATCGTGCTGCTGTTACGTACTTACGTGGTTACCTGCAATTCTCCTTACTGTAACAACAAAACTACCGATGACCCTTCCATGTGGTGGTCCTATTGTTTTTTCTTTCTCAAGAAAGGAGGAAGGACCCAGGTCCCTATATGGAAACCATATTGGGATCTATTCTAAGCACAACCTAAGATTATTTTATGCTTCTTATGCATCTGAAAATAGAAATGGTTGAGACTTAAAAGCAGTTGTTCATAACTGATATTATTCAGAACACCTGCAATGCAATGTTATTGACACGGCCTATATATTCCATTGCAGGTATTCTCCCAGGATCAAGGAGATCAAAGTAGTCAGACACAAGAAAGTGAGGAGAGCAAAGTTGTACTACCTGAAGCACAAGCTTCCCCGCTTTTCAACCTTCAAGTAAAATCAGATACGCCGGCGGAAGAGCTTCTCCCACTAGCATTTCGATTTTCCTTAGCAAGTGGATTTTCACTTCCTTATTCAAATCTGTGCATTTCACTGTAATCACTGAATTTCAAACGCATAATTTTACAACTTCTGTTTTTGTTTGGCATATATTTTGTCTTGCGGTGGACTGTACTTCTCAGTGTATAAAATTCTTATTAGCACTTTGTTATGATGAATTTCCCCGCTCGTTTCGGTTTTAATTTCTGGCTTCTAGTTTACTATTTCTTAATTTCATTTTTCTAGCTTTTTTTAAATCTTTTTTTGGCTTTTTTTGTCTTTTTTTTTTCAAGTATTCGTTTGCATTGTTGGACTAATTTGTTTTTAAAATTTAATTACGTTAAAAAAGTTAACAATAGTTATAGTGTAAAATAAATCAGCTATAGTACAAAGTAAATTACAAATCAACTTATTTGAGTTAAACTGAGCGCCCTTAATTACATCCTTTTCTAGGAAACTTGGATCCTCGGATTCCTAACTGCTTGTTAATACGTACGTACGTTGCCATTATGAAAGAAAAGTTGTTACAAAATAGTAGGTTGCATTTATATGGATTAGTAGTTGAAAGGATGAGTTCTAATAAATAAGGTTTGAAGTTTTTTCCAGCACTGGTTTGTTTGATGAGTCATCAATCGTATCCGTAATCCTTTGCTGCTTTGCCACTCCCACTTTAGGAAGACTTGTATCCACGGGTCACATGGCAACGGTTATTTTTCAATTTTTTTAAAATAATATATTTTTATTAATATTATGTAAATATACCACGCTTAAAAAAATTATAGAAATAATCTACTATCACCGTTTCAATTGGCGATAATCCAACGTAGAATCTTGTGCGGCAATGTGCAGGTCCCTGTCACCAATTGAAATGGCGATAAAGATTCTGTCACTGAATGAAATGGCGATAGAGTCTTTGTCGCCAATTGGTCCACAGAGATATGGGGCATCGGTTGCTATTTTAATTGATGATTAGTCTCTCTGTCGTTATTTCAATTGGTGACATAACCTGTGGCACAGACATGTCACTGTCATCAAAATGCCGAGAGAGGATTATTTCTGTAATTTTTTTAAAATGGTGATATATTTTTATAATATTAATAAAAATATATATTATTTAAAAAATCGTTGTTTTTCTTTGCTCGTGGCATTGCTGCCACTGGAATTCAAATTACTTGCCAAATTGAAAAAAGAAAAATATCTCTCAGTTGAAAATTTGTATGATATGGAAGCTTCATCCTATACTGCTAGTTATTCTTACTGAAACATCCTGCTGAAGTAGTTATTTATTTTCCATTTTCTCACTGAAGGATCAATCATTCTGCCCAGTCCTGAATTGTAGTCTACTAGTCTACATGATAGCATCAAAATTTCAGTTTTAACTCTAGTTTCTCCAAAGCAACAACTGGGTCCTACACTCATTATAATATTATCCTCCTTTCTGTGCATTAAAAAATTGTTCCCGATCTCCTGATGGTGAAAATGATTGACAACCTGATCTGCGCATTAAAAAAATTGTAGAGCTCCTACCATCAGTATAAATGTAGAATACAAGTTACATATGCTCCAATGATTTGCTGAAGAGAATATAGAAGGAAATGGCTAATGTTTGTTTAACACTCTAATCAGACAAGAATATTCGTCGGATCCCATTTTTTGTACTTCTTCAGTTTGCAGTTTGCACTGTGGGAGGATTAATGTATTAATTTTGTGGCAAGGCTGGTTTGGCTATGTCTCATTTTTTCTTGGGTCTTCAAGTTTTTGGTGATGATAAAGACTAAATATTCTGCAAAAACCTTTTTATAAATTGTTTACACCAGAGTATTTCAAGTGGATTTAGGCTAAACAGGCTTCTAAAAATTAAAATGATAAAGAAGTAACTGCCAAGTGCCATGCCTTTCCAGTCCTGAGAAAAAAACACACTGAATAAACTGGTAACATAAATCACCAACCACTAATAAAAGAAAAAAGAACAATGCTGTTCACTCGAAAAAAAGAGAGGAAAAAGCAAACTACCACGGGCCCAAGAATTGAGTGCTGCCCCGTTTTTGTCGCCGGGAAGCCAAGAAAAGCGAAGCAAACCCATTCGTTTCTCTCTTTCTTCCTCCACTCCTGGCTCCCTCCCTTCCCATTTCTCCTCCAAATCGTTGCTTTTTTTAGTTTACCATACTTCAACTCAGTTCTTGGAAAGAAAGGTTGGAATCCACTCCAAACGAAACAAAAAGCATCTATTCTCTCTTTTTTAATGCAGCGATTTATGCGTATTCTGGCTTCCTTTCTGTTTGTTTGATCAGGTGTTGCAATGGGAGGAGGCGGAACGCTGATCTCGGTTTACCCCGAAGAGCTCACCTTCCTATGTAAGTTCTGAGGAGTTCTTGAGGTTTTCTTTCATTTACGAATGGTTAACTTCCGTGTCTTTTCTCTGTTAAATTCTTGTGCTTAGTCGAGCTGGACAAGCCGTGCTATTGCAATCTCAAGGTGGTGAACAACAGCGAGCACCATGTTGCATTCAAGGTCCATGGCTTTTCCATTTCTTGATACAAGCCTCAAAATTTTTGCTTTGTATGTGGCGAATCGTAGCGACAAGGTTTGATCCGAATTTATTCCTGTTCTTTTCAGGTCAAGACAACATCTCCGAGGAAGTATTTCGTCCGGCCGAATGCAAGCATCGTCCAGCCGTGGGATTCTTGCACTATAACAAGTAAATAATACCTGTTTCCAGTTTGGCCATTTGATGCTGGTATATCAGGCCATGGTTCTTTTTAGGACATCTCACAGGTTTTGATGTATATCTATCTGCCTTCTTGTTGGGGATATAGTTACACTCCAGGCACAGAAAGAGTACCCACCAGATATGCAGTCCAAGGATAAGTTCTTGATTCAGAGTACAAAGGTGCCTGCCAGCACAGACATGGACGAGATTCCCCCTGATACTGTGAGCATGAAATTGCAAAATGGCTGATTTGTATGGTTTATTGTTGCATTGCCATTACAATAAAATGATTGCCAGTCCACCAACTATATGCCATCTTTCTGTATTCGTGCAGTTCAACAAGGAAGGTGATAAGGTGATTGAGGAAATGAAGCTTAGGGTTGTTTACACATTGCCCAGCGGAGGCTCAGACGACTCTGGTGTTACGTCTTCAGCAAACAGGAGCTTCAGACAGGGGTCTGATGATCTCACGGTGAGATTGGGTAGTTCTGTTATAACTATATAGGAAATTAATGCTTCGCTCGAGTAGTGATTCCATGCTTTTCATTCCAATAGACATGCATAAATCTTAAAACTCCAAAGCAAGGGGTAAGTAGCCTCAATCCACCCTTAAAGATGTTTTAATATTTGTGCAATTCACTATTTAGGAGAGCGTGTAATCACCTCCCATAAAATTTCAGTACAGATGCTTAGTGTAGCTCACATGTTTACACTGAACTTTGCAGATTCTGAAGAATGCAAGCATTGAAGAGGTAATGCACTTTATCCTAACAGAAATTCTCACTTTCATTTGGAAACTTGACCAAAGATACTTTATAGTGAATATTTTTCTCTGATTAATTCTGAGAAGGAATGGTTCTGCCATTTTCGACATGACAGGTTTGAAGCCTTCATGAACTCTGTAATATTGCGTTACACACTTTTTGAAAAACAAATATCGTGTTACACATGAACAATGTGTTTCTTTACACATTGCAGTATTCAAAAGTGAGAAGTGCAAAAAAACTAAAAGACCGAGCCCCCTCCCCCCTCCTCCTCCCTGGCGCGTCCACCTCGGACCAGCCGGTTTCCCACTGACGCCGCACTCCCACGGTCGCTGACCACCTTCACCCCCCTCCCTTTTTCCAGACGACCCTCCCTGATGACATCCCCCACCAACGCTGGTCACTCAAAAGGCCAAAGATGGCAAGATCAAAGCCCCTCATCTTCCTTCCACAACCCAGTTCTTGAGCACAAGACAGGATCAGCCTCTTACCTGGAGGCGGTCGTTGTGGGGACTTCGGTGTCAACATCCACCATGTCAGACCACTGCCCTCTCATTATCTCCACCCAAACACTGCTTACTTCTCAACATCGTTTCCACTTGAGTCCTTCTGGACCAGACAAGAAGGGTTCCTGGAGGTGGTCAAGGAAGCCTAGGTCTGTGCTTCCCACATCACAGACCCCCTCAGGCGTCTACACGCGCTTCTCAGAAACACCGCCCGAAAGCTCCAGAGCTGGGTGCACAAGTGGTTCGGAGATATCAAGATGCAACTACTAATGGCTAAGGAGATTATTCTTCAGCTTGACAGTGCCCAAGACAAGCGCCCTCTCTCACAACATGAGCTTTGGTTGCGCAAATCTCTCAAGTTTAGATGTCTAGCACTGGCATCACTAGAAATAACTATGGCCAGACAATGCTCCCAAATCAACTGGCTGAGAGAGGGAGACATGAATACAAAGCTCTTTTTCTTCCACGCTTCGCATAGAAGGAAAAAGAACTTCATTAGCCCCCTCCACATCCAGAACCGAGTCATTTTCAATGAAGATAGAAAGCAGCACACTTTCAACAATTCTTTGAATCGGTCTTTAGGGCCTATGTCGATCGTCAGCACACGTTAGACCTCGACTTCCTAGAGCTGCCTTCACGTAACATGGCCCACCTGGACCAGGACTTCTCTGAGGACGAGGTTTGGGAAGCTATCAAAGGCACCCCATCAGCGAAAGCACCGGGGCCTGATGGCTTCACAGGATCCTTCTACAAATATGCATGGCCGGTGATTAAGCACAGTGTCATGGATGCTTTTCATGCCCTCTATCTATTACAAGGGCATTGCTTGCATTTGCCAAACAATGCGTTGATCGTCTTGCTGCCTAAAAAAATGATGCCAGTGGGATCATAGACTTTCGTCCTATCAGCCTCGTCCATAGCTTTGCCAAAATATTTTCTAAAGTTCTAGCAAATTGGTTGAGAAAAGAACTACTGGCCCGCGTTCGACCAAACCAATCCGCTTTTATCTCAGGGCGAACAATTCATGACAATATCTGATTCGTCCAACTCGCCGCCAAAAACCTCAGATCCAGGAAAAAAAGCCTCGCTTCTGTTGAAACTAGACATCTCCAAAGCTTTCGATTCAGTTTCCTGGTCGTTCCTTATTCAAATCCTTAACCACATGGTCTTTGGCGCAAGATGGCGTGAGTGGATATCGATGCTACTCTCTACCGCCTCCTCCAAAATCCTTCTGAATAGAAAACCAAGTGAATATATCCGGCTAAGACGCGGCGTCCGACAGGGAGACCCACTCTCCCCAATGTTGTTCCTAGTAATGGAGATGCTCAACACATATTTTCGCAAAGCCATCTCAACTTCAACCCTATCCCCTGTGGTCATCCAAGGACTTGAAGACCGCGTCTCGTTGTACGCCAATGATATCATGTGCTTCATCGCTCCGATGTCAGGACCTCCAGACGGTCAAGGAGATTCTTCTAAACTTTAGGCAAGCTTCTGGCCTGCACACTAGTCTAGAGAAGAGCTTAGTTGCCCCTATTGCCTACTCATAGGCGGAAATTGACCTGGCTCTTCAAGAACTTCCTTGCCAATTGACCGCGTTCCCCATAAACTATTTGGGTCTGCCTCTCTCCTTATCCAGGCTAACTAAACCATAGATCCAACCATTGCTTGACCGTTTCACTAGGAAGTTGCCCTCATGGAAAGGGAGTTTGTTATCATCAGGCGGCCGCCTCGTCGTTGTCAAGCAGGTGCTTTTCATGGCTCCAATCTACCATCTACTGTCTCTTGACCTCCCTTCTTGGGCAATCAACATAATTAATAAAAGGCGACGCACTTTTCTTTGGAAGGGATCCGAAGCCGTCGAAGGAGGGCACTACCTTGTGGCATGGCAATCGGTTTGCAGGCCTGTATCTCTTGGTGGGCTAGGAATCCTTGACCTCAAGGTAATGGGCTTTGCGTTGCGCCTACAATGGCTATGGGGGCAAAAAATGGACCAATCGCGCACATGGGTGAATCTACAAGTCTGTCATGAGCTTACCATCCATGCAATGTTCAAGGCCATGACAAAACTTCAAATTGGAGATGGCAACTGAACCCTATTCTGGCTTGATAACTGGATTGGAGGGCAATCAGCAGAGGACATTAGCGCCCACCTTATGTAAACTGGTCAATAGAAATACCAAGAGAACCACCTCGGTCGCTCAGGGAGCCATGACAGCCTAGGCGATCTTCGAATTCCTGGCTCTATGGCACAAGGTTGCATCAATCCCTACCCAACCCCACACAGAAGATCAGATCATTTGGAAAATAAATCCTTCCAAAGGGTATTCCACCAAGTCTGCGTATAATGCCCTCTTCCTTGGCAGGATCTATTTCGCAGCTCACAAGCTAATTTGGAAATGCAAGGCTCCACTAAAATGCAAGTTCTTCGTTTGGTTGGCTATCCAAGACCGTTGTTGGACCGCTAATTGTTTAGCCAGGCGTGGTATGACATCGCACTCCCTTTGCCCACTTTGCGAATTGAGCCCAAAGACAATCGATCACCTCCTCATCCTCTGCCCTTGGGTTCGCCAAGTCTGGGCGCAGTTCTCGCGTCGCTTTGGCAGACTTTGACCATCTCCAGTTGGGCACACTCGATTAATAGACTGGTGGACCTCTATGCGCAAGTAGGTGCCCATGGCCGACAGGAAAAACTTTGACTCTATTGTCATCCTCTTTCTATGGACGATTTGGTGTGAACGCAGTGGCCGAGTCTTCGACAAAAGAAAGATGACTATTGTAGCTATCATGGACAAACTAAACCAAGAGATAATATGCTGGCGATGGGTGGGGGTGGATGTGCTACCGCCCTGGCATGACAGCTACAATTATCCCTTCATAGCCCCTCTTTCTCTCTTCTTCTTGTGCTTGTACTTCTCCCCCCTCTGTCCACTAAGGGTGTGTTTGGTTCTAGGGACAATAGGGGATGGAACGGGGCGATCCCAGATTTGGACCTGTTTGGATTGGAGTCAGCAGGGACAGAGTCCATCCCCTTTGGGGAATATCCCGGGAATATTCCTCTAAATTGAGGATGCCCCCATCCCTAAAAAATGAGGGGATGGGCTTGTCCCTCTTCCTCGCTACCTGCCTCCAATAGTGTGTTTGGTTCCAGGGACAATAGGGGATGGAGACGGTTCCATCCTTAAAAACAGGGATAGATTCATTCCATCCTTACCTGACTCCAAACCAAACACACCCTAAGCTTCCTAGTGTTTGTAACTCTCACTTTCTTTTAATGACATGATGTGCAACACTTTTGCATGTTCCTAAAAAAAGTGAGAAAATTGTTATTATGATCTTGAGACAAGCCACACAGATATTCTTTCTCTCCTAGAAACTTAAATGCAAGATACACTTATCAAGAGATATTGGGATACAGGCATTGAATATATAAAATTGTGAAGTGCAAATCTGAGAATTAGGAAGATGTTGAAGCAAATCAGTTGATGGTTGAAATGATCATAAAGTTGAGCATGAGAAAAGGTACCTATACTTTGCGAGGTTATAATTGAGGGTGGGAGGGATGCCCCTGAGGCCCATGAGCATGCATGTTGCCCTATGCTATGCACTTTGTTAATTATGCATGGGGGGCAGAACTTGGATTTTTTCCCCTTTTGTCCATTTGGACCATAGTATCTTCTTCTTTTATCCTGAATTCCTGATAGACGTATGCCAACTCAAAATTTTTGATAGAATCTTGATTCTCTAAAATGTGTCATGCATGAAATATGCTCATTGTGACAGTAATTTTGTACTTTCCTGATCAAGCTTGTACGAATAAAGAAACATCTTTTGTGATCCTTTTATCGTTGTTTCTCAGTAAGCTGCCCCTTTTCTTTTATCCAGATCCAGACGATACAGTGCCTGAAGGAAGAAAGAGATAACACTCTTCAGCAAAATCAGCAAATGCAACGTGAACTGGTGCAGTATATCGATTTTTTTGACTTTATTGTTTCTACTCACCGTTTTATTTCATTTCATTCATAGTTCATTTGATCATACTCAAATTTGGACCTTGATCCTTGCATTGCACTTGCTCATTTCTTGCTGTTTGAATCCACCATGAAAATTGTAAAATGCGGAGAAAAATAATTAGTTTTGATAAAAGAAGTCTAACTAGTGAGCAAAAACAAAAGAATTGGTTGGTCCTTGATGGGTAACAAATTTCATATTTGTGCAATGTGTGATTGATAATATTTTTATCTACAATACAAAATACAGCTTGTTTACAATTTTGATTTCTAATAAATTACTGAAACAAATGTTTTCAGCAAAACAAAAACAAAGCATATATTATTTCTGTCCTCAGTCATGCTAAATCATTTTTTCGTTGAGGGACACAAGGAAGGGCTGGAACTTAGAAAGAGCAAACAAAGGCACTATGGCATTACTTGGATTTTGGGGGGAAAATTAGGTTGCCAAAGGGTTTGATTGTATTGGTTCTGTCATTTTTTTGTGAGCAGCTAAGATGATCTTTTTAGACGCTGATATAATGAAAAATGACTGGAAAATGAGAGTTACCATCGGCCAATCACGCAAAGTCTTTCCCACATTTATACTTTTCCACTGGGCATGTATATTTGCTTGTTGAAATCAAAGTAGTAAGCCTAGCTAGAGGTTCTTCACGAAGTTAAGGATGATGTGTCCTGTGTGGAATGCCAATTGAGAATCTCCTTAGTAATTAGGATAAAACACGTGTAGTTCTTTCCTTGCTTATATTGAAATTTTTTTAGAACCTCCTATATTGAATTTTCTCCTGAATATACAAATATTATTGTTTCAGGATGTGCTCAGGAGGCGTAGAAGCCGCAAAGGCGACACGGGTTTCTCCTTGACGTTTGCTGCTTTTGCTGGTCTCATAGGTCTTCTGGTTGGGCTCCTGATGAGCCTCATATTCTCTTCCCCACCGGGCAATGCTTAGATGCGAAGGTTTCAGCCTAGGGCAGCAGTGCTCAGCTCAGTACCCGGATGCGCTGGGGGAAAAGATGGAAAATTATATTCTAGCCTCAATTATTATTCTTTTGTTCTTTGCATTGTAGTTATATATGCCAAATCATAACGGGTTGCAATGTTCCACCCGAGCTTATTTAGTCTTCCATTTGTATTTGCCCCTATTCTGAAATTTTTTCTGTATAATTAGCTCGATATATATCAGGAAGAAAGATGTACGCATTCACCGATTGCAAATGTAAAGAGCAACTGAAGTTTGTGCTTCTCCGGTTGCCGTAATATCTGTCCTAACTTTAAGACAAAAATAAACACTTGCCCCTATTCTGTAATTTTTTTTTCTGTATAATTAGCTCGATATATATCAGGAAGAAAGATGTACGCATTCACCGATTGCAAATGTAAAGAGCAACTGAAGTTTGTGTTACACGAGACGGCGGAGGAACGACGAAGTAAACAAGATCAATCACAGAGACACACGAGATTTTAACGTGGAAAACCCTCCCAATGCGAGAGGGAAAAAACCACGGGCGCCAGCCAGCAACAATCTTCACAATATCGGGGTGAGGTTACAACGCCGGGGATTACAACTCTAATCTCATATCCCAAACGGCGGCTTACAGGAAATATATATATCATGAAAACCCTAATTCGACTAGGATCCGGCCCTAAGCCTCCGGCGACGGGCCTCCGCTACGCTCCGTCCAGAAGCTGGCCTAATTGATGTATAGAATTTGGATCACAAATCAACATACTCCACCTTGAGACAAATTCCTTCCTGTAGCATAAATCAATCCTTCACCCTGAACACAACAAAGAAAGAAATACTTTCGGCGCCACATAGCCTCTTGGGCTAAACTGTAATACCAACTAAGCTTGAGCAAAGCTCAAGCTTAGCAACAGGAACTGGCTTTGTCAACATATCAGCAGGATTTTCACGAGTGCTAATCTTGCATACCTTTAGCTTACCCTTTGCAACAATATCTCTGACATAATTATATTTAATCTCAATGTGCTTTGTCCTCTCATGAAACATCTGATCTTTAGTGAGATAAATTGCACTCTGGCTGTCACAAAACAAATTAATGCAAGAAAGCAGCTCCAAGAAGCTCAAGAAACAAACCTTTCATTAAACCGACTCTTTACTTGCTTCACAAATAGCCATATATTCGCTTGGTGGTGGGCAGCAGCAACAACATCCTCGCAAATGTGCCTTCCACTCACAAAGACAACCACCAATGGTAAATACATAACCTGTGAGCGACCTACGCTTATCCAAATCACCAAGATAATCTGAATCAACATAGCCAACGAGTTCCTTTTAGTCTGCCAAACTTCAAACAAGCATTCGATGTGCCTTGCATGTAACGAAAATCCACCGAACGGCCTTCCAATGCTCTTTACCAGATTAGCCATATATCTACCGACCATACTCATAGCATAAGATAAATCGGACGAGAGCAAACCATGGCATACATCAAAGACCCAACAAGACTAGCATACGGAACTCGGACATGTACTCAACCTCCTCATCATGCTAGGACATTGTGAAGTCGACAATTTAAAGTGAGGTGCAATGGGAGTACTAATGAGCTTTGAATCATGCATGTTGAAACGATGAAGCACTTTCTGAATATAATTTTGCTTGACTAAGAAACAATAAACCGAAGCACGGTCTCTAGTAATTTCCATACCTAGAATTTTCTTAGCAGCACCAAGATCCTTCATATCAAATTCACTGCTCAACTGAGCCTTCAATGTAGTGATTTCTTTCTTGCTCTTGGCAGCAATCAACATATCATCAACATATAACAGCAAGTATATAGGTGATCCATCAACAAATTTAATGTAGACACAGCTATCATAATCAGATCTTTTAAAGTTATTTGATAACATAAATGAATCAAACTTCTTATACCATCAAGCGAGAGACTGTTTCAAACCATATAAGGACTTCTTCAATTTGCAAACATGATCCTCCTTACTGTGCACTATGAACCCTTACGGCTGGTCCATGTATATCTCCTCCTCAAGATCTCCATGCAAGAATGCTGTCTTCACATCTAGTGCTCAAGCTCAAGATCACGCATAGCAACAATACTAAAGAATGTACGAATTGAGCTATGCTTCACAACCGGGAGAACACATCATTGTAATCAACACCGTAATCTGATCAAACCTTTAGCTACTAACCTTGCCTTAAATCTTGGAGGCTCACTAGGAGATAGACCTCCTTCCTCTTGAAGATCCATTTGCAACGCACGGTCTTCTTATTTTTAGGCAAGCGCACCACGCCCCATGTGCCATTTTTCTCCGTGGATCTGCATCTCTTCTTGCATAGCTGAGATCCACTTCTCATGATCTCCGTAAACAATGGCTTCAGTAATGAGTCGCTCATGAGTGTTCTCCACTGTTCAGCACAACTAAGAGCATAATGAATCAAATTACACTCTTCAATTAATCGGGATCGAGGAGCACAACTCCTCTTTTCTCTCGCGAAGTGCAATAGGTGATCGCCTTGCTGCAAAACAGAGATAAGTGCTGAACAGTATCAATAGTATCATCAATAAATTCATCTCTCTCGATCATCCACGTGCTCCACCGCACGCCATATTTCGCTCCTCATCATCGATCTGCTCGTACAATATCTATAGGTAAACTGTCATTAAACATCACGATTCATTAAAAACAACACTACGCTCATGAAAATCTTTCTTGTTTCAGGATTCCATAGCTTATATCCTTTTACTCCAGAACCATAATCAAGAAACAGACACTTAATAGCTCTAGGCTCCAATTTTCCATTATCAACATGAGCATAAGCGGTGCAACCAAAAACTCTCGGTGTGAATAATCGCAGATGTACTGCACCATACCTCAATGGGAGTTTTCTTGTTGAGTGGAATAGAAGGCGACTGTTGATCAAATAGCATGCGGTGTTGGCGGCCTCGCCCAAAAACGCTTGTTCATCTTTGCGTTGGACAGCATGCAACGAGCCTTCGATATGATGGTTCTGTTCATGCGCCACCACACCATTCTGCTGCGGAGTGTATGGGATGGTGTGATGCCTCACAATGCCTTCCTTCCTGTAGTAATCATTAAACTCATGCGAGCAAAATTCACCACCATTATCAGTACGAAGCAGCTTTACCTTCTTCTCAGTTTGCCTTTCTATCATTACTTTCCACTCTCTAAAAGCAACAAATGTATCATCTTTACCTTCGTAAAATAAGGCCACACTTTTCTAGAGTAATCATCAATGATAGTAAGCATATAATTTGCACCACCATACGAGGTCTTACGAGAAGGCCCCACAAATCAGCATGTACATACTCAAGTATACCTTTGGAGCGATGTACCGAGGCATTGAACTTTACCCTCTTGTGCTTACCAAAAATGCGGTGCTCACAGAAGTTCATCTTACTCGAGTGCAGCCATCCAAAGAGTTCCTCTTCATCAATTCGCCATACCAAGTTCACTCATATGTCCAAGACGCTATGCCAGAGGTTAGTATTATTATTAGAGACGAGAGTGTAAGTAGCGGAAACACGCAATGCACTTCCTCTAAGCACATATAACTTGCGTAATTCATATCACCAATCATGTAAACGAGAGAACCTCTTGATACCTTTAAAACTCCACCTGAAGCGGAGTACTTGTACCCATCATCATCGAGTGTGCTGAGGGAGATGAGATTTCTTGCCATCCTTGGTATATGTCGCACATTGTCCAGCGTGCGAACCATGCCATCATGTGTCCTGATCTGAACAGATCCAATGCCCACGATCTCACATGGGTTGTCATCTCCCATGCGAACAACATCTCCACTCGCACAAAGCTTATAAGAACTAAACCATTCTCTATTAATGCAGATATGAAACGAACATGCCGAATCGAGTAACCATTCATCATGACCAGCAACACAACCAGCAAATACGACAAGGCAATCTCCAGAATCAATACTATCAGCACCGGAGACAACAGAGGCATTACCTTCAGATTTATTTTTCTGTTGGTGTGTAGCATTCCTCTTCTCCTTATTCTTTAACTTATAGCAATCCTCGATGAAGTGGTTCGTTTTCTTGCAGACTTGCGTAACTTCTTATCCCGGACTTTGAATGTCCTCTACCATGCCGGCTCTTGTCGCGATTGTTGTTATCATAGGACTTCGCCGATCGCCTCGACCGCAACGCCGCCCTTGGAGGACGCACGGCTCACCCGCACC